>JXCR01095812.1:123599-138658 GCA_002079205.1 Phalaenopsis hybrid cultivar | reverse complement strand
TATATATATATATATATATATATATATATATATATATATATATATATATATATATATATATATATATATCGTCCCCAATCGCTCTCATCTTGCTAGGGTTCGCCTATGGCGAATCCTTGGTTTCTATGATTTATTGTGATTTTGTCTTTCCTCGTCTTCGTCTTCGTCGCCTGTTCGCCGTCATGTCACAGCGCTCGAGTGAAGGTGTCAGGCTCGTGGGCGACATCCCGAGAAGCGCAGGCTCCTTTCTGCGGCTCGCGGCTCGTTCTTCGTCATCCCGAGAAGCGCCGGCTTCTTCTGCGGCTCCTGTCCTCGCTCGCAGGGCACAAGCTTTCCTCTGGCTCGAATGAATCACCCACTGCTCGACTTCCCTTTCGGCATTTGCTCTTTCTCTACTGTCACTTTGTTGTCCTATAACCTCACCTCCCTCTTTTGGGATGACTTTAGACAGATCGTATGTTGCTGCCATTGTGGGTGTTCACGCTTCAGGTACACCTAAATCACCATCTTTTCCTCCTTCATTTGAGTGGGTGGAGGACATCAAGAAACTTGGTAGGAAAAATGAAAAACCTGTTTTCTTTTTTACAAAAGATGATGGTATTCAACTCGCTTCCTCTTGTCGTCTGAATTTGATTGTGAAATTTCTGTATGATCATTCTAAAATAGAGCTCATTCGCAAAGAATTTGAACTTATGCACCTTGTTGGATTAAAAAATTGGACTATTAGATGAGAGACACATTTTTATTCAAATTAACAATGAAAAAGATTACATGCGCTTATTTGCTAGAAGGATAATCTGGATTGATAGCAGAACAATGAAAATTCTGAAATGGTATGTGGATTTTGACCCACAGATGAAGCCGTCAATCATTCCAGTTTGGATTCGCCTTCCTGGTCTGAAATTTTATTATTTTTCTCAAAAAGTATTGTACTCTATTGCCTCAGCTTATGGAAAACGACTCAAGACGGACATTCCTACTTTTAATCTTTCACATCCATCTGAAATCAGAGTACTTGTTGAAAAAGACATCAATTCACCCGCTTATGAGGAAATCTGGTTGGGCACACAACACCATGGATATTGACAGAAGGTAGAGATTGAGCCTTTTCCGTCGTATTGTTCGAATTGTCGTATGTTCGGCCACTCCAGTTCTCAATGTCACCATCTACACCCCTACCTCAGACCAAAAAACAAAGTGCTCCGCTAGAGACCGTGATTCCATCTCATCCCGATCAATACCAAGTTTTTGACACAATTGATCATCAGAAGGATACCCCGGAAGACATCAATATCCCCGTAGGTAATATGACAACAATTCAATCCTGAGTTGTAGCTCCCCAGTCTTTGGAACCTCCTATCGTGGGGGAGAGGGAGATCCTTCAGACTTCGCCTGCCATAGAACCTATTGCCGATAATATAGGTAGAAATATTTCTACTGTTTCACCACCGCCTCATCAGATCCAGAAAGATGTTAATGTTACTCAGACTCTTGGGGATCATGACGTGCAACGACCTACATCTGTTCGACCACCTTTGGAATCTACTGATCAGATGAGTCAATCATTAGATGAGGAAAGACAGGTCTACACATCCAGGAGGAAGAAGAAGAATGGAGATCTACTTAAGCTCGGACATCTGATGGATGATAATTTGGTTACTACGGGCAATGGTACTCACCTTACAAATTTGCTAACCAGCTCACTTTCAAGAACTCGAGGCAGGACTAAAGTGGGACGTCCCTAGCACTTTTGTGCCCTTCTGTGACTTTTTGGTTTTTTTTCCTTTATGTATTTTTGCTTTATTTGGGTTTTGTGTGTTGTATTATATGAGTTGAGCTTTCTTTTATTTCTA
Organism: Phalaenopsis hybrid cultivar; assembly: GCA_002079205.1. Classification (NCBI taxonomy): domain Eukaryota; kingdom Viridiplantae; phylum Streptophyta; class Magnoliopsida; order Asparagales; family Orchidaceae; genus Phalaenopsis; species Phalaenopsis hybrid cultivar. The sequence continues at coordinate 136,805 of JXCR01095812.1, read as the reverse complement.
CTCATACAACCTTCATGTATCTTTTCCGTATTAATATATTTGCCCTTNAATTTTTTTTTATATATATATATATATATATATATGTAAAATAGAAATTAAGCGGGATTGTATAAAGTAAATTTAATACTTAAATAATGATAAACTAATAGTTTATTAAAATAGTAAATGAATTAAAATTTATACCGTATTTATTTTAAGCTTTCATTTATAGAAGAATCTACATCAAGACAAATTAAATAAGACTAATCATCGATGTGTGTACTCGTACTTTTAATCTATAACAATACTTTATTTCTTCTCAACTATTTTGTAGTTAATGACATTTGCACAAGCCTTAGTTTGATTGAGATATTATTTTTTTTATCAGTCTTATTGTTACGAATGTTTATAGCTACTTACTATCATGCATTGATGTATGCTTCATATAGTATGTTGAGTCAAATGCGATGAACACATGAATGATATCTTTATGTTGACTGTTTGTATGTGCATGACTGACTATGATGAAGTCACCCTTTTATGATATTAGTGGGGGAAAACTAAGATACCCGTGCACGTATATAGAAAATGATATTGATATTGAAGTACCTTAATTTGTTAAATTTGTAGACGGTGTATTTGTGGTGGTTGTACATTTATAAAATAATATTGACATGCTATTGATATTATAAGATTCATTGAATAATATGTTAAATGTTTACATTAATTTATTAAAAAGCTTAATTGTCATGCATATTATTTTTCTTTTCCCTTACATTATTGTAATTTATGGGTATGAGTTTTCACTGACTTATTTAGCTTACTGTTATTTTTAAACTAACTTTTCATGTTAATTTAATTGATTAAAAGATGAATGATAGACAAGTAAATCTTTATAAAAGATGCAGACTACCAGTAACGAAGTAAAGTTGTTTTTACTGTTTTAATTTAATTTGGTTAGTGACTCTTTTATTTGTTAAATTGTAAATAAATATGAAAAACTATAATTCCCACCATCCTACTGCCAACTTTCGTTTTGGTTAATTTTAAGCCCTAGGTCGGGTCATGACAAACTACTACTCATGTTGGGGTCGCTGTTGTTTGATGCTCCAGCTTTTGATTATTTATTATGTTCTTATTTAGATCTATGGATGTTATCATGTTGGTTGAACAATATGAGTGAGAAAAGTTTATTATGCTAAAGTTAATTTATGTCTTACTTGGATATTTTATGTTAGTTTGATGATTTGGTCAGTTCATGTTTACCTTATATATATATTTTTTGTATAAGTTGTTACATGAAAATTTATTGTTTATGTAATTTGTTATTTCATATAAATACAATTTATCATTTTTTATCAATGTTAATTTATTTCTTCATTACATCTAGAAGTTATAATGTTATTATATTACTTTATACCCATTTCTTTTGACTTGCACAATCTTTTAACTGGGAGGCTTATGCCTCTGACTGCCTCAAGGCTTACGCTTTGCCTTATGAACGGAAAATGTCTCAATATCCAATTGTGCAATTTTAAATTTTAGTTCTTCTATAAAATTTGATCCTGGGACATATATCATTATTCTAGTAACTGCATCTAGTTGATGGGATATTACAACTTGATTGCGTAGGATAATTGTCTTTTATCTACTAGCAAGAGTAAATTTCTTGATTTTTTCATATCAAGGTGATTTATTTGGTGTTGAATGCCTGAACTTGTTGAAACGCATTTCAGGTTGGTTTTTACTGTGTAAATGTTCGTTGCCTATCGTTTTTCTCCTTGGGTAATAGTATCACCTTTAAGTATATTATTTTTTAGGCATCCATTGTACAACTGTACCTTCGATTGATGTTTATAATATCTATACCTTGAAGCAGTTGTAAAACTGTGTGGAACTTGACTGCATAGTATTTGATGGTATGCTTAACAAGTTTATGAAGTTCTTATTCATTGCAATGATTGTTTAGAGTTTGCTGCCGTTTATTTTGATGAGAAAATTCTTCCATGTTTAACTTTTAAAATTATGTTAATTCTAGTCTTACGAAGTGCAGTTCTTAAATTTATAAGCTTTAGATGATTTTTATCCTGTTTTACCCATTCTCATTTTAATGTTGACAAATAGGTGCTTGCTTCAGAGGCAGATGATAATGGACAAGTTTCTGCTGCTGTAATGGAGCGCTTTGCTGCAGCAGCTGCAGCTGAGCCGTTTGAGTCTGTCCGGTGTGCTTTTGTGTCTTATGGAAGTTGTATTTTGGATCTAGCTGAGAGTTGGAAACAAAGAAGCAGAATGTGGTATGGTGTTGGTCTTCCATCTAGTACAACAACATTTGAAGCTGGGGCAAGTGGATGGGACTCCTGGAAATCGGCTATTGAAAGGGACTCCAGTGGAAACTGGATAGAACTTCCACTAGTTAATAAATCTATAGTCATGCTTCAGGCGCTTCTATTGGATGAAAGTGGAATTGGTAGAGGACTTGGTATTGGTGGTGGTTCTGGCACCGGTATGGGTGGAATGGCTGCCCTTTACCACTTGCTGGACAGTGATCAGCCTTTTCTTTGCATGCTTCGGATGATACTTCTTTCAATGAGGGAGGAAGATGTTGGAGAGAGTGACAGCTTTGTTAAAACCACAAACATAAATGATTCCATATTAGAGGGGTTAAGTTATCAAGCTGGGTATGCAAATTCCTTAGACCAAGGTGATCGGTTGTCAATGAGAAAGCCACGGTCAGCTCTACTTTGGAGGTATCAACTTTTAAACATTTCGGTTCTGTTGATCCTATAATTCTTATTCAAACATATTTGAATATTTTAATAACTAGTAACAACCATTATTTAATTCTGATTATTCTGCATTATTTCCTTTGATTTCATTCATTTTTCTATTATATTCAGGTTTTTTTCTTTTCCTTTCTATTGTATCATGAGGTGATTATTTTCCTTTTTAGTTGAATCTTTAATGGGTATACATACCCTTCTTTGTATCAGTAAGAACTATTATGGTTCTATTCCAATATGGTATCAGAGCTATGGCCCTAACCTAGCTGTCGATCTTTATTTGCAGCCTGCTAGTCTGATTCCAGTTGCCGAAACTTTTGCACCCTGTCCAGGTTTCAGGTTTGCCGCAGGTTGCCGCATTGGTTCAGGCTTCCGCATCTTGCACTGCTTTAGCCTTCTGGTCTTTATCTTCCGCAAGTTGCTTCTTGCTTCCGCTCTGTTTTTGGATCTAGCATCCCGCACTGCTATAGTAGACTGTCGATTTAGGGAATTCTGGATCTCGTATCCTGGTTACTATCTGTCGCACGATGCTGCTCACATCCCACACTGGAGTTGGATGTTGTAGGTTCCTGCACTGCTATAGAGACTGCTGATGTAGGGAATTCCAGCTTCAATTTTTCCGCAGNAGACTGCTGATGTAGGGAATTCCAGCTTCAATTTTGCCGCAATTCCCAGCATTGAGGACCCATCTACTTCAGAACCTCTGTTTCTGGATATTCCATCCAGAACCTCTGTTCTAGCCACCTAGGGCACCTTCCAGCCGGCTAGATCTAACGAGAACTTTTCCAGAGGCAAGCAGTCGGAACTTTACGATGTCTCGACAATCTAACATCTCATTTGGCTCAATCGGAGTCACGATGAACTCGTACAACACTTAGCAATCATCAAAAAATGTTCTCGAGTCCACCGATGGATAGAAAAGCAATATAAATTTCTTGATCAGAACCCATATACTATGACATTAACTTTTTTCAATGGTCCCAATCAACGTCTTTGTTTATCAAGGGATGTGGGAAATACGATCATCTCACTGGTATGATATGTGAAGCTCCAAAGACTGACCCGACATATGGAGCTTGGAAAGTGGAAAATTCCATGGTCGTCTCATGGTTGATCAAATCTATGGAGACTTCGATTAGCCGATCATATATGTTCCTTCTGCTAGTGCTCTCTGGATGACAGCTTGTGACACCTACTCAGATGTAGGGAATTTCAGCTAACTCTATGAGGTGTCCAAGAAAATTCGTGAAGCAAAATAAGGATCCAGGACCATGACCCAGTACTACAATGATCTAGTTGCATTATGGATGAAATGTAACCTATACTATGACTACACTTGAGAATCTTCTGCTGACTTATCTTTCTTCCATAAAATTGTAGAAAATGGTTGTATATTCTAATTTCTGGCAGGCCTCAACAAAGATCCTGATGAAGTTCGGAGAAGTTTCCTTAGTCGAAATTCTCTTCTACTCGTGTTGTTTTCACTGAGATTCATCGCGAAGAGAGTCGAAGATTTATCATGGTTGGTGCTTCTACTGCATCAACCGAAGCATCCGTCTTGGTATCTAATATTTCTCAAACCTTGGTTGGTCATCCCACGTGTGATTATTGCCACAAGCCCAATCATATTAGCGAGAAGTGTTGGAAGCTCCACGAGAAACCTACATCCAAACCTTCAACCAAATTTTCCGTTGCCAAGGGTTTCACCACATCTAAATCCAACACGGTACAACCGAGCTCTACCCAGAACAATTCAAAATCTTCCAATTTTCTTGAGAGTCAAATGGAGCAACTTATCAAGATGCTTGGATCCAACCTGCTCTCCCTCGGCCCGTCAACTCTCACGTTCGTCAAGGTACCAATCCTATGACATTCACTTCTTTTACCCCTTCTTGTCCATAAATCATTGATTCAGGCCACATATCACATGGCTGGAAGCTCTCAAGCCTTCTCAACATGCTATCCTTGTTCAGGGAAAGATATTGTTAAAATTGTTGACGGGTCTCAAAGCTCTATTGCTGGTAAAGAGTATGTTATTTTAATAACATGTCTAACTCTGGAATCTGTGTTACACGTACCTCTATTGATTGCTTTGCTCATTTGATATTGTTACAGTAAGCTGACATATGACATTGATTGCTTTGCTCATTTCTCCTATGATGTCTATGTCTTTCAGGATTGTTGTTCGCGGAGGATGATTAAAACTACTAAGTGGGTTGGCAAACTATTCTTCTTCCAAGAGAAAAATACGGAGAATCAAGACACTCCACCCAGTAGTTGTAGTTCATCTCAGTTCACTGGTTGTCCTATTATGTTGTTACATCATCGTTTGGGTCATCGTAGTTTTCAGTATCTAAAGCAATTGCATTAGTTGATGTTTAGTAATAAAATCCTTCTAATTTCAAATGCGAAACTCAGTAGATAGCTAAACATCATCGTTCCCCTTATCCACCCCACAATTATACACCTTCCGCTCATTTCTCTTCTTCACAGTGACTTATGGGGGCGCTCTCGCACCCTTAGCTACACCAATAAACGACAATTTCTTACTTTGATTGATGACCACACTTGGATGATATGGATCTATATTTTAAAAGATAAATCTGAAGCTGCTGTCACTTTAAAAAAATTTCACACTTTTATTTTGACCCAAATCAAAACTCCAAGTTGTTCGGACTGACAACTGTCATGAATTTTTGAACTCTATCTTAGAAGAATTTTTGAACTCACACCTCATGCGTGGATAAATCTGAAGACAAGAGCTTTGCCCTTAGAAGAATTTTGGGATGAATTTTGGAATCATAGCTCTTGTCTCGACATTCCTTAAAAAAAAATGGAATAGCCGAGAGAAAAAATGAGATCTTCTCGACGTCACTCGTTCCATTATGTTTCACTCCAATTTCCTAAAACGTTTTTGGAATGATGTCATTTTTATTGCCATGTATCTTATAAATAGAGTCCTCTTAAGAATTCACAACTTATGTACCCTTTTATTAGTCTTGAGATCATTCTTTTCTAACAATTGGGTCTCTCCACTTTAGACCCCAAACTTTTTGGGTGCAATACCTTTGTTCAGAATGCAACCCTAACTCGGAGTAAACTTGTTCCCAGGTCTATAAAATGTGTTTTTCTTGAATATTTTGTCACTCAAAAGGGGTATCAGTGTCTTGATCCTACCACAAATAAGGTCTATGTGAGTGCCGATGTCTCTTTATTTGAAAGTGTTTTCTATTTTCCTAACTTTGTCTCAAGTGAGGGGGAGCTAGAGTTCTTGGATATCGTTCTTTACCCTACTCTTGTGGATGTTCTCCCAGGTCACCTACCATCGAGGAACCTTTGGTTCCTTTTATTCCACTCATCTCTCCTACCACCAAATAGCCCGCTGTCCCTCTGATTCCACCTTCACACCCTCCCACTCTCCATGCCCACACTCAACGCCCTCGTTCTGATGCACCTACTCAGAAGCTTGCTAACCCCTTCCTGGACCTAGAATCCCCTCCGGATGACATCCTCAGCACTGCTCCGATTCAAAATGAGAAAGCCAGTTTCTCTAGTAAGGTACGCAATCAGCATGCTCTCTAAATCAGGTGACAAACTATGTCACCTTTCTCAGATTATCGCCAACTATAGAGCATTTGCTATAGCCCTGACGAATCATGAACTTCCATCGACTATTTAGGCTGCTTTAGAAGTCTTAGCCTGGAAAGTTGTTGTCATGGAGGAGATGAATGCCCTTAAGCGAAACCAACTTGAGATATTGTTAATCTTCCTCGGGGCAAGCAAGCAGTGGGATGCTGGTGGATTTTTAGCATCAAGTTTGAAACAAATGGATCCTTTTAACGCTAGAAGACATAGTTGGTCGCTAAAGGGTACTCAAAGACTTACGGAGTTGACTACGAGGAGACATTTGCTTCAGTGGCTAAATTAAACACCATTCGGGATCTCTTATCTCTTGCAGTGAATTTGGATTGACTCATATTCTAGCTTGATGTTAAAAATGCATTTATGAATGGTGATCTTACAAGAGGTTTACATGGCTCTTTCTCCAAGCTTTAACACCATGCAGTTGGGATAGTATGTTAATTCATGCAGAACCTCTATAAGTACCATCTCCAAGCTGTCTACCAGATTATCCACTATTTAAAAAGCACACCAGGGCCAGGTCTGTATTTTTCCCGCCACACCTCATAATATCTTTGTTTTCATAGATGCTGATTGGGCCAGATTCGTCCATGATCGGTGATTTAACTTGGGGTATCGCTTATTTGCGATTGGAAACCTTCTCACGTTGAAAAGCAAAAAACTAGTCTGTGGTTGCTCGGAGCAGTGCTGAAGTAGAATTTCGATCCATGTCACTAGTAATTTGTGAGACTCTTTGGTTACGCATCATGCTCAGAGAACTGTGTATGCCAGTCTCTGTTCCCCTGGTTATTTTGTGATAACAAGACAGCCATTAGCATTGCTCAAAATCTAGTACAACATGATTGCACCAAACACGTTGAGATTGATTGACACTTCATTAAGGAAAAATTTGAGTCCAGGAAAATTTGCATTCCGTTTGTGTCATCCAGCGGCCTTTTGACAGATATCCTCACAAAGAACTTTCCTCGGCCACTATTCGATGATTTCAAGTTCAAGTTGAACATAGCTGACATCTATGCTTCAACTTGAGGGGGAGTATTAGAATATTTTAATGGCTGTAATAGCCATTATTTAATTCTGATTATTTTTCATTATTTCCTTCGATTTCCTTTTTTATTTTCTATTATAATCACTTTTTTTAACCTTTCTGTTATATTATGAGTTTATTTTTTTCTTTCTATTATATTCAGTTTTTTTTTTTTTATTATATTATGAGTTTATTTTTTCTCTTTCTAATTGTGTATATATACCTTTCTTTGTATCAATAAGAATTATTCTGATTTTATTCCAACAACATTATACCAAATGACAATTGTCCTATTAACTTAATATCTTAAATTTAATAAAGCAATAAAAATTCTGTTGTTTAGTTTTTACTGATTTATAAATTTTTGAATGCTGAAATGTAATCTTTATGGTTTTTTGATCTGGCAACCTTTTGAGATCGGAGATGTACTTTATGTCTTAGAAATTTCTTGTTTTGCTTCCTCAATTTTTTTAGATGCGCTGAATTTCTTTTGCACTGCATTTTGTAGAACTTTCTTCTCTTGCCATCTTAAAAAGACTTCTGCATCAATTTAATAAGGTTATAGTTGCATTATGATGTTGACTAGAGTAGTGTTGAGCTCAATATTACTGCCACTACTCGATCAAACGTGTTAAAAATAGTGGACATCCATTGAAGTATTATAACACAAATTGAGGTAAATTGAAGTAGAGAGGCATTGTATAATCGGATTCAACTAACTGTTATTCATTCCGCAATAGATTTTGCCAATGAGCATGGGACATTGAAATCATCCAAGATTTCCACATTTTCTGCCATGTTGCATAACGAGAGACAATCTATTCGAAAAATAAACATATTCACAATTTGGAGTGTCAAAATTATTGAATAAGGACCTTCATGATTGGTTTAAATGAGCACAATGAAAACAACAGACTATGATTAATGCGTCGTTGCACAAATTAAAGTTAAAGTATTCTGATTTTTTTAATAAAAGCCACCTGTTACTTGTTGTTAGATTGAAATAGGCTGATATGTTGAGAATGTTAAAATTGCTTTGGGTGGGCACCCATAGTTTGAATCTCCTGTCATGGCCTGGCCCAGGAGATAAGGAAATATATATATATATTTTTTTACAAACTGAGCTTGATTTTGTTTCAAAAAGCTTAAAGACCCGAGTAAGGAGAATATCTTTTGAGGAAAAAAAATAGTATTTTTGAGTTAATTAATAAGTTAGGAAATCTAAGGACAACGATGCTTTTATTAGGTGGTGTACCGAAGAATAAGACATTGGGGAATGGAAATAAGGAACTTCATTTTAAGGAGGATCCTATCATTGTGATGATGCTATATCTAAAATTTTTTTTATCTTATGAAAATTTGGTTTGGAACAATGACCTTTTTTAGGAGAGCCAAGTGCAAATTTTCGGAGACCATATTTGAAGTCCAAATCTTGCCCCTCTTGTACAACTTTTTCAACTTTTCTTGTGTTGCAATTTAAGCAAATTGAGGGTTCATTTTTCATATTTTGATGTATGTGTTGGTATAGCTTGTTTTGTGAAGCAGTCGATAGTTGAACACTTTTATTGCAAGCGAGATGCCTTAAACTTGTCTTTGCATGATACTATGTTCGTTGTTTATCATTTTCATTGTGTTAGATCGAGTTGAATTTGGAAATAGGCATTGAGTTCAACATTCCTGATTGCATCTCTATTTATTGAATAAGTGTTTAAATTATTGATCTCTAAATTGCAAATCTTAAGTTGAAATTGCTTGAATTATGTTCGTTGTGTAAGAACCATGGACCTATGAAATGATTGATCAATACTGTTTGTAATGTTGAAGTTAATCATCAGTATGACCATCAGGTGCTAATCCGGCCTTTTCGTTGGCAAGTATGTTTTCCCTTTAACAATTCTACAAACCTACTTTTGCAGTGTGCTTGGGCCACTTCTTAACATGCCAGTATCTGAATTCAAGAGACAACGGGTGTTGGTCGCATGCTGTGTTTTGTATTCTGAGGTTAGTGTGCAAGCTTTTTTTATTGTCTAAGTAACTTTTCTATGCTAGAATTCTTTACTTAGGTTTGAATTATTGATAAATGAATAAGCCAAAACAATAAATTTATGAGAAAACTAATGTTTTTTTAGCTTTTAACTCTTTAATGATAATTTTGTTCATTTAATCTTCCTTAATTCGGTGATAGAAAATTTAACATATTAATATATTGGATGAAAATTTGGTATGATCTAAAGTTAATACTTATTTCGATCCTTTTTATGTTAAGCTTCTAGTCGGTTGGCGATTCCGGACATGTTTGTGTGTGGCAAAGCATATTTTGTTCCCTTGTGGATTCATTATATCGGAGGAAGCCCAAACCACAACATAAATACTAATATTATTATTGAATTTCAAGAATTACAACAGGACACTTCAAAACAAAAAATAAATGACAACAAAACAAAACACAAATATAAAGAAACAACATAGACTCCAACAAAAGTTGCAGAAAGATAAAATGTTTCTTTGGGGTTGAGCTACAGCTGGAACACTACCCGAACCTTTAGAGACAGTTTCTACCTTGGACGAGTTACAACAGGAACACCTTCTCTTCGTCTGATAGAGTTCCCGGAGGGAAAGAATGCCCTAAAGGAAACACTCAGAAATCTGCACTCATCCTAAATCTTCTTTCTTAAGTAAAAACAACCTCTATATATAAGAGGGATTAGAACTTATATTAGACAATGTTTTCAATTAAGAAATAAAAAAAAGGAAGTAATATAATAGGTGATTATGGAAAAGTAAAGAAATAGAAAGGAAAGGCATAAAATAGGTAGGAAATAAAATTGGAGAAACATAGAATAAGGAATTGAAGAGAAAGAGAAACAAAAAAGGAAAGTGGAGGAAATTTAGATCGCGGTATTGTAGGTGCTACAGTGCCACTACCCGGAAAAAGCTTTCGCGTCAATTTTCCGGGGTTGAGAAAGCTTCAACCTCATTCGTCAAAGCTTTTAGGATAGAAAAATTTTGGTGGGGATAGTTCTGGTAGGGGGCGAATCTAGGAAACTCTAGAGTAGGACTAGGGTCAGGATTATTCTGATACCAAATGATATCCGGGGGAAGCCCAAACCACAACAGAAATAATAATAATATTATTGAATTTTAAACGTTACAACATGACTCATCAAAATAGAAAATAAATGACAACAGAATAACAACATAAACATAACGACATAACACATGCTCCAATAAGAGTTGCAGAAAGATAAAATTTCTCTTCGGGTCAAGCTACAACCAGAGGACCACCTGAATCCTTGGAGACGGTCATCACCTTGGACGAGTTACAGCTAGAGCACATTCTCGCCGTCAGATACAACCCCCAGAGGGAAGGAATGACTTAAATGTAGCACTCAGAAATCTGCACTCAGCCCAAATCTCCATTCTTAAGCAAAAACAACCCCTATATATAAAATGGATTAGGACTTATATTAGACAATGCTTTCAATTAAAAAAATATAATGAAAATGAAGTAATATAATAGGCAAGGATTTATAATAAGGGATTTTATGGAAAAGTAAAAAAAGTAGAAAAGGCAAGCATAAAATAGGAGAATCATAGAAAATGAAAGGAAGAGAGAGGGAAACAAAAAGGAAAGGGGAGGAAATTTGGGTTGTTGTACTGTAGCAGTCCGCGACACTGTAGCTGATACAGTGTCGCGACCTCGAAAAAGATCCCGCATCAATCTCTCGGGGTTGGTGAAGCTTTGACCTCACTTGTCGAAGCTTGTAAAGTAGAAAAAATTTGGTGGGAGTGGTTTTGGTAAGAGTGAATGTAGGAACCCTTGGATAAGACTAGGGTTTGGCTGGTTCTGATACCATATGGTATAGGCAAAAGTTCAAACCACAACATAAATAATAATACTATTGTTGAATTTCAAAGATTACAACAAAACTCGTCAAAATTGCAAACAAGAACAAAACAACAACACAAACATAAAGATATAACACATACTCTAATAAGGGTTGCAGAAGATTTGTCTCTTTTGGGTCGAGTTATAGCCGAAGTACCACCTGAACCCTTGGAGACGTTCATCACCTCAGACGAGTTACAACCGGATCACCTTCTCATCGTCGAATATAGCTCCCGAAGGGGAAGAATGCCTCGAAGACAGCACGCAAAAATCTGTACTCATCCCAAATCTCCTTTCCTGAGCAAAAATAACCGTATATATAAGAGGGATTAGGACTTCTATTAGACAATGCTTTCATTTAAAAAATAGAATAAAAAGGAAGTAATATAATAGACAAGAACTTATAATAGGGGATTTCATGGAAACGTAAAGAAATAGAAAAGGCAGACATAAAATATGTAGGAAATAAAATAGGAGAATCATAGAAAAAGAAAGGAAGAAAGAGGAAAATGAAAAAGTTACTGCAACGGCTACATTACCACGTCCACGACATTGTAGCTGCTACAGTGCCACTGTCCGGAAAAAGATCCCGCATCATCCCATTCATGAATCAGTTTTTTTAGAACAAGCTTATGCTCAATTCATGTTGCCAATGGAAATAGATTGTTAGAACCAAGTGTGTGCGGGTTTGAGTGGTGGGTAGTATGGGTCAGATGGGACAGTCACATATGTTCTTGTGGTAATATTTAATTGAAATACACTAGTCTAAAACTATACAAAACTACAACTATCTAACATTACATATCCAAACTAGCATCTGAAATTATGCTCTCTTTGTTGGAGACTTCAGAACTATTCTATTGAGAAGCTTGACAAAATAGGCATGGCTTTGTTGTAGGAACAAGGTCTGTAGGTTGGACATGTTTTATAAACAATAGACAACAAGGGGATAGGGCACTCAAAAATGCACGGGAACTGGCCTGACTATTTTGGTAAAGTGTATCATGAAAATAGAATGTAAATCTAATGAATCTGAATCAGTATGCAAAGTAGCAGGCATGAATAAAATAAAAATTTAGTGTCATGTGATGTTTTCCAAAGTTTTTCAATAGCAGTGGATATTGCATCTGCATAGGGGAGGCATGAAAAAACACTTAATGTGCATCTAATATTTTAATTTGGTGCTTGGTTGAAGGATAAGAGAATAAAGATTAATTATCAATTGATTCATATCCACGCTAGTCCATTTTATGATAATCATGGATTTTAATAAGAAGTTTCTCAACACACTGATAAATTTGTTAGTATACCTGACCCGAGGCTTGGAATTAACTAATGCGGGTACAGATTGTCGGACAACGTGAAATAAGTTTTCTATATTCATTTTCTATAACTAATATTTAACAAATAGAAGTGCCACTAAAGAAATTAAATTAAAAGAATACAATTAAATTTATCTCATTAGAGGTTATTCGCTTCTTCTATAAACATTTTATCTTCTATTGCTCATCTTTTAATTAATTAATCACAACTGAAAAATTTGTTTAAAACAACAGTGAACTAACTAAATCCAATGAATACTCAGGCTCTTAAATTATAGTAATATACAAAAATAAAATAATATGTATGCAAGTTAAGCTTTTAATAAATCAATATAAAACATTTGATAGTTTAAGAATATGATCACTTACAATATTTCAAGCTATTTAATGAGTTTTAGTATATCAATAATATGTTTATATCATTCTATATCTGTGCAATCGTCACAGGAACATATTCTAAAAATTTTATCAATTAAGGTACTTTAATATTAATATATTTTTATTCATTTTGGTGCACATGTATCTTAACTTTTCACCGCTAGTATCATAAATGGATGATTCTATCAT
>JXCR01095812.1:90133-113905 GCA_002079205.1 Phalaenopsis hybrid cultivar | reverse complement strand
TTTAGAGGTTACATGTGTAAAGACATGAAGAGTGGGGGTGTTATAAAAATAGATATATATGAAGGCTTTTAAGCAATGATTATGTTCCAGGAATTTGAAGTCCCTTCAGTTGGTTTAAAAGGAAATAAAATAAAATATATCACAGGATTGTTCAACTAGTTTGAGAGGCCTTAAGATTACAATATTTGGAGATGTTTTATTTGTTTTTACATAATATTTAAGGCCTCTTGTGATCTTGTCGAAGTTAACTCTCGAATGGATGAAATAAAAAAATTGAGATCCTTGAAGTATTTTGATTTAATTATTATCCCTGGAGTTTACTGAAGATGGCTTTCTGTTGCATGGGATGCATGTATTACAATCTATACAGGTTGCTAATACAATCCTTATTATATGTTGCACATGAGTAAGTCGGCAAGCATATGCATTTCAAAACTGGATGTATAGAAGTTGAAGCCTGAAGGTTGGACATATGGAATGCTATAATTAGTGGAATGCTTAAATCATAGATATTTATTCACATCCCAATCATTATGTACCAATATAGATAACTTTTACATATCATATCTAAATATTATTATCTTCTCACATTTACAACACCTAAACATTTGATGTCATGTACAAAACACTGCCGCCTAAATCTTCTAAATCTTTTGGATTTTGGATACTTTGTATGTAATTGCATGAGAATCTAGAGTTCAAATTAATGCTGCTTTTGAAGGATTTAGATGTAAAAGCACTATTTAAGTTTAGAGATTGAATATGTAAATGCACAAGTGTTGTGGGGCTACGTATGTAATCGTCGCATTGATTTGGGCCCGTTTCGACCTGTTCGAAACACGATTTGGAAAGGATACCCTTCTTGGGTCGATCTAATTATAAAAATTGGAGGAAATGATACCCTCTTGGGTTGATTCGTGGATCGTTGAGTCGCATTTAGTGAGTCAGTTTGATGGCTTTCTAGGCACATTTAGCGAGTCATGTTTAGTGAGTTGGTTTTGAGGGATGATCCGCCTCCGTTACGTTGTGTTTTAGGCGGTATCATTTCCTCCTCTCTCTCACCCCATTTTTGTTCTTTTCTTTCCTTGCTTCTTGGTTCGTTCTTTTTGATGCTTATGTCCGATGCATAAGCGTCTACGTATAACCTTTTGCTATACGTGAAACCATCAAGCAAGGTCGCAAGTAGTCGTTTTGGGGCGTACTATGGTGATGATAAAGGCACACCGAAGATAGAGCAGAAAGATGTCCTATCCTATAACATCATGATCCAAGCATTTGATGAAAAATAGGATAACGGTATTCTTCACCGACATAAGTTTAGCGGGAGTTGGCTCGAACCTCCTCAGGTTGTTGGCAGTCCCACGCCCGACAATGTAATCGACTCGTGGACAACGAAAATTTCTAAAAAGAAAATATAAATTTTGACAAACCCTTTTCAAGCAAAAATATACTTTTCTACGAAACAAAAATTGATAACTTTTCTTTGCATGTTTAAAATTTGTATGCATGTTAAAAACATAAAACATACTTTAAAGTTGATTGTCCACGTGACGAATACTTGTTTAGGCGGGGAAATAGCCCCCTAAGTGAGGTTCAAGACACACTTCTAGACGAATGGCGTGTTCTATACATTCGGGTGACCGAGTGACCGAGTAGCCTTCGCGGACCTTCGAGTNTGAAACATCCTTGTTTGAACGCAAGTCGGCTAGACTGCATGCATTTTCAAGTTTCCAAAAGCCTCTTGAGACAGCCAATAAGCTTCCACCTATGCCCAAGGACAAAGCAGCCGCANTGAAACATCCTTGTTTGAACGCAAGTCGGCTAGACTGCATGCATTTTCAAGTTTCCAAAAGCCTCTTGAGACGGCCAATAAGCTTCCACCTATGCCCAAGGACAAAGCAGCCGCTAAAGCTGCTGCTTTGGCAGCTGCAAGAGACCTTGAGCGCAATTCAAAGATTGGTGCTGGGAGAGGGCTTAGTGCTGTTGCGATGGCCACATCAGCTCAGAGGAGGAGTGCAAGTGACCTTGAGCGTTCAAAGAGGTGGAATATTGTGGAAGCCATGGGTGTTGCTTGGATAGAGTGCCTCCAACCTTTTGATTCAAAATCAGTTTCTAGCCGTGATTTTTCTGCTCTTTGCTATAAATATGTGGCAGTTCTTGTGACGAGTTTTGCTACTGCAAGAAACATGAAGCGGATAGAGGTAATTTGGCAGGATGGTTTGTTTCATAGCATTATTTTTTATCAAAGCATGCTCAACTTTTTAAATATATTGCAGATGGAGAGACTTGAACAAGCGGATATGTTAGATAGACGTCGTGTATGCACTGGAGCTCAAGCTTGGAGAAAACTTGTTTATTGTCTACTTGAAATGAATCAGCTTTTTGGACACTTTGGAGATCAATTGGGCAGTGCCAAATTAGTAAGTGCAGTTTTGATGAATTTAGATTACTATTTAGCTACCATGTTCTTTCTTATTTACTTTTCCTTTAATTTCAGATGTAGCAACACTGTCCATATAAAGATGATGATTAATGAGCTTTTCCAACATTAATTATTTTATGTGCAGGCATTTTGGAAGTTAGATACCATAGAAAATTCCTGTAGGATGAGAAAATTTCTGAAAAGCTGTTACAAAAAATCTTCTTATTTGCATGGAGCTGCCTTTTCTGAAGATGACATACAGCATAAATCTATGGAAGAATCATATGTTCAACGGTATTCAGTAACTAATGACCTTTTTACTTCCATCATCGTGAAACCTGAAGCTATGCTAATGGAAGAAGGAAATGAGAATGAAGATCTGCCTCGATCTTTTATTTCAGACGATAAAACAGGCAGACATCCTGTGCCATCAACTGATGTCCATTCATTAGATGGTGAACTGGTTTATAGAGATCCTTGGTCTCCTGTGGATGAAATTTTGGTTCAACCAGCATCAGTAATTGCTCCCGAGTATATATCCGGTGAAACTGATGAAAGAATTATTTTTGAACTACCCTCATTGATGGTTCGTCCATTGAAGGTTGTATGTGGAACATTCCAAGTAAGTTTGTCAACTTATTGCTCAAGTCTTGTTTATTTTCTTCTTGTCTCAATTTGATTTTCGAAACTACCTAAGCTCTTCATGAGATGATAAACTGTGCTATAACTGGTGAAAGATTTGTTAACATCTTATGCTTGTGGGTGTATTGTCGGCCGTTANAGATCAATTGGGCAGTGCCAAATTAGTAAGTGCAGTTTTGATGAATTTAGATTACTATTTAGCTACCATGTTCTTTCTTATTTATTTTTCCTTTAATTTCAGATGTAGCAACACAATCCATATAAAGATGATGATTAATGAGCTTTTCCAACATTAATTGTTTTATGTGCAGGCATTTTGGAAGTTAGATACCATAGAAAATTCCTGTAGGATGAGAAGATTTCTAAAAAGCTGTTACAAAAATTCTTCTTATTTGCATAGAGCTGCCTTTTATGAAGATGACATACAGCATAAATCTATGGAAGAATCATATGTTCAACGGTATTCAGACCTTTTTACTTCCATCATCGTGAAACCTGAAGCTATGCAAATGGAAGAAGGAAATGAGAATGAAGATCTGCCTCGATCTTTTATTTCAGACGTTAAAACAGGCAGCCATCCTGTGCCATCAACTGATGTCCATTCATTAGATGGTGAACTGGTTTATAGAGAACCTTGGGCTCCTGTGGATGAAGTTTTGGTTCTACCAGCATCAGTACTTGCTCCCGAGTATATATCCGATGAAACTGATGAAAGAATTATTTTTGAACTACCCTCACTGATGGTTCGTCCATTGAAGGTTGTATGTGGAACATTCCAAGTAAGTTTGTCAACTTAATGCTCAAGTCTTGTTTATTTTCTTCTTGTCTCAATTTGATTTTCGGAACTACCTAAGCTCTTCATGAGATGATAAATTGTGCTATAACTGATGAAAGATTTGTTAACATCTTATGCTTGTTGGTGTATTGTCGGTTGTTAAAATTCCTCTCTTCTTTTGAAAAATATAAAATGTAATTTTGATTTAATTTAATATATATATATATATATAACCACCCGTCTCCGCTCTGCTAGGGTTTCGCCTCACGGCGAACCCTAGCGTCTGCTTCGATATCTCTCTCGTCGTGTCTGCTTAACTTTCCTCGTTGGCTTCTCGCGTCGTATGCCGCTTTGGATTCGACGGGCTGCGTCTGCTCCTTCATCGCCGCTCTGCTCAAACGTGATTCCGCAGGGGCGTCGTCCGCTTCTGCGCCACTTCTACGATTTGGGTGTTAAGAACATGGCAATTTTCTAGGTTTTCGCTCCTGCTCCCTATTTTTCTGGATTTGGACTTTCTGGATTCTGACTTTGCTCTTTATTGCTTTCTTCATTGTTCTTAACGCCACACCTCTATTTTTTGAGAATGGCTTCAGACAGATTGTATGCTGCTGCTCTTGCGGGTAAACGCCGCCTCAGGTACACCAAAATCGTGTTTTTTCCCTTCTTCATTTGAGTGGGAGGAAGATATCAAGAAACCTGGAAGGAAAAATGAGAAGTCTGCCATCTTTTTTACAGAAGCTGAAGGTATTCAACTTGCTTCCTCTTGTCGATTGAATTTAGTTGTGAAATTTCTGTATGGTCATCCCAAAATGGAGCTGATTCGTAAAGAATTTGTGCTTATGTACCTAGTTGTGGAGTGGAAAATTGGACTGTTAGATGGAAGACACATTCTCATACAAATTAATAATGAAGAGGATTACACGCGTTTATTTGCTAGAATGATAATCTGGATTGATAACAGAACAATGAAGATTCTGAAATGGTATGTGAATTTACGGAACTTCTGATCATTCTGGTTTGGATTCGCCTCTCTGGTCTGAAATTTCATTATTTTACTCAAAAAGTTTTGTACGCTATTGCCTCAGCTTATGGTAAGCCACTCAAAACAGACATTCCTACTTTTAATCTTTCCCGTCCATCAGAAGCTAGAGTACTTGTTGAAAGAGACATCACTTCATCTGCTTGTGAGGAAATTTGGTTGGGCACACAACATCATGGGTATTGTCAAAAGGTAGTGATTGAGTCTTTTCTTCGTATTGTTCAAACTGTTGTATGTTCGGCCACTCCAATTCTCAATGTCATCATCTACATCCACACCTCAAACCAAAAAAACACAGTGCTCCGCCAGAGACAGTGATTTCATCTCCTCCTGATCAACTCCAAGTTATTGACAATATTGATCATCAAAAGAATGCCCCCAAAGACGTCACTATTCTTGCAGACAATATTACAACCACTAAGTCTCTGGAACCTTCTATCATGGGTGAGAGGGAGATTCTTCAGACCCCACTTGCCCTAGAACCTATCACTGTTATTACAGGTTGCAATACTTCTACTGTTTCACTACTACCTCATCAGGTCGAGCAAGCTGTATCTGTCTTTCAGGTTCATGGAGATCATGTTGTGCAACAGTCTACTCCTGTCCAACCAACCTTGGAACAATCTATTGATGAAATGAGTCAATCATCGGATGAGGAATGACAGGTCTACACATCGAGGAGGAAGAAGAAGAATGGAGACCTACTTGAGCTCAGGAATCTGATGGATTACATTTTGGTTACTTTGGGCAATGCCGCTCCCTTTACTAATTTGTTAGCAGACCCATTTCTGAGAACTAGAGACAGAGGGAGGACTAAAATGGGATGTCCCTAGCACTTCTGCGGCCTTTGGTGGCTTTTTGATTTTTTATCTTTATGTATCTTTAGTTTATTTGAGTTTTGTGTGTGTTGACTGTGTGAGTTGAGTCTTCTTTTAAGCTCTCTCATACAACATTTCTATATCTTTTCCGTTTTAATAAATTAACTCTTGGGCTTTTTCAATATATATATATATATATATATATATTATTTTTCTTGAAAATAATATTTTAATTTTTGAAAATGAGACTGGATAGATCTCATTCATTTTATAGTTAAAGTAATCGAGCACAACAGCGCAAGTAACACTTGATAGTGAGACTCGATTAAATAAGCTACAGAATTTATAACATCCGTCTAGTCTGCAAATCATTTTTTTATATAAGCTGACAAGTTTCCCTATCTAATATGGAAGATTAGATAATGTTTATATTACATGGATTCTTAAAGCTCCCTATTGAGGGAAACCCTTATAGGTAATTACCTCTCAAATGNATATATATATATATATATATATATATATATATATTGTTTTTCTTGAAAATAATATTTGAATTTTTGAAAAATGAGACTGGATAGATCTCATTCATTTTATAGTTAAAGTAATCGAGCACAACAGCACAAGTAACACTCCTATCTCGAGGAAAATGCATATTACTTGATAGTGAGACTAGATTAAATAAACTACAGAATTTATAACATCCGTCTGGTCTGCGAACCATTTTTTTTATATAAGCTGACAGGTTTCCCTATATAATATGGAAGATTAGATAATGTTTATATTACATAGACTTAAAGCTCCCTGTTGAGGGAAGGCCTTCTAGGTAATTACCTCTCAAATGACTGAATTCACTTAAGAGAGCTTTCAATGATGATCAGAGGTAACTATTTTCATCAATTCAAAGTTTAAAGTTTCTAAGATTAGACATAGAAAAGTCAAGTGGGGAATGAGACCAAACGGGAATATTTATTTCTGGAATCAAAGGAAAGAAAAGTAGGGGATCTCACAGATCTTGAGGGGAACCTCGGTAACTTCCTAAATTATTCTATTGTTTGGCTTCAATTTTGAGAAAATGTTATTTAATGTTTCAACCTGTTAGTTTTATTATTTAAAACTTACATTTGCATGATGCAATCATACAAATCGCCTGAAGATAGGAGAGTTTATGTCGCATCAGACGACGATTTCGGAATCTAAAATGAGTTTAGAGCTTAAGTTACACAACCTGGCTGTGCAAAAACCTAAAATATAAGATGAGGTTTTATATCACGTTAGACATACCAACTCAAAATTTTATGGCTTGTTGTTTAATTCTATGGAAAGATTTTTTGTTGTTGACATGTTTGCTCTCCCGAAGTTGTTCGTTTTTACATCCTCATCGTGCTGCCCACAGTGTTAAGTCCAAGCTCCAAGTCGTAGCAGTTTCAGGTTTAGTTAATGTTTAAATGTACATACAATTATTGGGTCGGTGGTCTGCTGCTGGATACCGCCTATAAAACTGGACTACTATCCTCCTATTCTAAAAGATATAATACACATAAATGAAACAGTAGGAGGTGCAGTAAAGGAAAACAACTGCAAAGAAAAAACAGCAAATGTTCAGTGAAGAAGAGCAGTAGAATGTGCAGTAGAACAATAAAATGCTATAAACATAAAATAAATCTTTGTACATAACGGGTCTGCTGCTCTTAAAAATGGGATTAACGTTCCAAGTAAAAGTAAACAAATATAGTAGAGGATTTGATTAGCAGGGTAAACATGCATTTATGTGTAAAA
This sequence comes from Phalaenopsis hybrid cultivar, assembly GCA_002079205.1. Classification (NCBI taxonomy): domain Eukaryota; kingdom Viridiplantae; phylum Streptophyta; class Magnoliopsida; order Asparagales; family Orchidaceae; genus Phalaenopsis; species Phalaenopsis hybrid cultivar. Next base: position 106,433 of record JXCR01095812.1, on the reverse strand, counting down.
GAACAAGTGAGAATGCATCTCATGAAAGACTCGAACAAAAACAGGGTGTGACCCACGAAAACTCAAAGAAAATTGTCGAAAATGCACGGAACTCCGAAGAAAACCGTTACTCATGTTAGGGTGGACTCAGAATCAGGACCCTGAGTCAAAATCAAGACCTGGGGCTCTAATTAAACAGTCAGCTCCATGTATGTGTGATTCAAAAGTTGTCTGCCTAACATTCACAGAAAATGGTAATTCTTAACCTGATTCATTTGACTGACTGATTTGTCATCACTTAAAAGAATTTTTTTTAATTAATCATATGTGTGTGTGAGTTAGTCATATTGTTAGACTAAAACTTCCAATTGTCTGTAAAAGCAAGAGGTAACTCTTTTCCAAGTGTTAGAGAGACAGTAATGTCAATCCCTCATTCTCTCAAAATCACCGAGTCAGGATTGTGCTAGAATTTCTCACAATCATTGCTCTTAAACCCCGAAACCGTCCTACTTACTGTCTTGCTTGATGATTCATATATAGCGGGCTATATATGTGCACTTATGCTTCAGACATAAGCACCTAAATCAAACCAAGAAACAGGAAAAGAAAAGAAGAAAAATAGGATAAGAGACAGGAGGGATTGATTCATTTGAAATAGAAAAGTAGTAAATGATGGATCTGCCCTCAAAACCACATTCAAAACCATTTCCAACATCCTGTGACACGAAAAAAAAGCCTCTTTTGAAATTTTCATTGTCCCGACATTCCAAAATGTAATAGATATGTAAACATATAAGAATTGCATGGTATGTATGTAGATCTCACAATCACAGCAGAGAAAACACCCAAAGTGAGGCCAAACCGCAGCCCACACATCACCAAAACAGGGCAAACCGGCAACCCAAATTAGCCGAAAAACAAGCCAAAATTTGCAACCTACATATTACCAAGACAGGGCAAAACCACAGCCCAGATTTCTCCAAAACAGGGCAGAAAACTGCAGCCCAAATCCGACCAAAAATAGGGAAAATGGCAGCCCGAACCTCATCAAAATAGGGCAGAAAACTGCAGCCCAAATCAGCCCATGCATGTAAATTATTCGATATATAAGAATTGAATGGTATGTATNATATATATATATATATATATATATTATTTTTCTTGAAAATAATATTTTAATTTTTGAAAATGAGACTGGATAGATCTCATTCATTTTATAGTTAAAGTAATCGAGCACAACAGCGCAAGTAACACTTGATAGTGAGACTCGATTAAATAAGCTACAGAATTTATAACATCCGTCTAGTCTGCAAATCATTTTTTTATATAAGCTGACAAGTTTCCCTATCTAATATGGAAGATTAGATAATGTTTATATTACATGGATTCTTAAAGCTCCCTATTGAGGGAAACCCTTATAGGTAATTACCTCTCAAATGACTGAAGTCACTTAAGAGAGCTTTCAATCATGATCAGAGGTAACTATTTTCATGAATTCAAAGTTTAAAGTTTCTAAGATTGGACATAGAAAAGTCAAGTAGGGAATGGCACCAAACTAGAACATTTATTTCTGGAGTCAAAGGAAAGAAAAGTAGAAAATGTCACAGATCTTGAGGGGAATTTCGGTGACTTCCTAAATTATTCTATTGTTTGGCTTCAATTTTGAGAAAATGTTATTTAATGATTCAACATGTTAGTTTTATTATTTAAAACTTATATTTGCATGATGCAATCATACAAATAGTCTGGAAGATATGAGGGTTTAAGTCGCATCAGACGACAATTTCGAAATCTAAAACGAGTTTAGGGCTTAAGTTACACAACCTGGCTGTGCAAAAACCTACAATTTAAGGTGAGGTTTTATATAACGTTAGACAGACCAACTCGAAATTTTATGGCTTGTTGTTTAATTCTATGGAAAGATTTGTTGTTGCTGACCTATTTGCTCTCTCGAAGTTGTTCTTTTGTACATCCTCATCGTGCTGCCCACGGTGTTAAGTCCAAGCTCCAAGTCGTAGCAGTTTCAGATTTAGTTAATGTTTAAATGTACATACAATTATTGGGTCGGTGGTCTACTGCTGGATACCTCCTATAAAACTAGACTACTATCCTCCTATTCTAAAAGATATAATACACGTAAATGAAACAATAGGAGGTGCAGTAAATAAAAACAACAGTAAAGAAAAAACAGTAAATGTACAGTAAAGAAGTGCTGTAGAGACAATAAAATACTATAAACATAAAATAAATCTTTGTATCTAACGGGTCTGCTGCTCTTACAAATGGGATTAGCGTTCCAAGTAGAAGTAAACAAATATAGTAGAGGTTTTGATTAGCAAGGTAAACATGCATTTATGTGTAAAAGAACAAGTGAGAATGCATCTCATGAAAGACTCGAACAAAAACTGGGAGTGACCCACGAAAACTCAAAGAAAATTGTCAAAAATGCACGGAACACCGAAGTAACCGTAAGCACTCAGGTTAGGGTGGACTCAGAATCAGGACCCTGTGTCAAAATCAAGACCCTGGGGCTCTAATTAAACAGTCAGCACCATGTATGTGTGATTCAACACTAAGTAAAATGTTGTCTGCCTAACATTCACAGAAAATGGTAATTCTTAACCTGATTCATTTGACTGACTAATTTGTCATCACTTAAAAGAATTTTTTTTAATTAATCATGCGTGTGTGTGTGTGTGTGTGTGTGTGAGTTAGTCATATTGTTAGACTAAAACTTCCAACTGTCTGTAAAAGCAAGGGGTAACTCTTTTCCAAGTGTTAGAGAGACAGTAATGTCAATCCCTCATTCTCTCAAAGTCACCGAGTCAGGATTGTGCTAGAATTTCTCACAATCATTGCTCTTAAATCTCGAAACCGTCCTACTTACTGCTTTGTTTGATGGTTCATATATAGCGAGCTATATATGTGCACTTATATTTCAGACATAAGCACCTAAATCAAACCAAGAAACAAGAAAAGAAAAGAAGAAAAATAGCATAAGAGAGGAGGGGTTGATTCATTTGAAATAGAAAAGTAGTAAATGATGGATCTGCCCCCTCAAAACCACATTCAAAACCATTTCCAACATCCGGTGACACGAAAAAAAAAAAGCCTCTTTTGAAATTTTCATTGTCCCAACATTCCAAAATGTAATAGATATGTAAACATATAAGAATTGCATGGTATGTATGTAGATCTCACAATCGCAGCAGAGAAAACACCCAAAGTCAGGCCAAACCGCAGCCCACACGTCACCAAAACAGGGCAAACCGGCAACTCAAATTAGCCGAAAAACAAGCCAAAATCCGCAACCTACATATCACCAAGACAGGGCAAAACCGCAGCCCAGATTTCGCCAAAACAGGGCAGAAAACTGCAGCCCAAATCCGACTAAAAATAGGGAAAATGGCAGTCCGAACCTCACCAAAATAGGGCAGAAAACTGCAGCCCAAATTAGCCCATGCATGTAAATTATCCGATATATAAGAATTGAGTGGTATGTATGTAAATGCTGCCAATCTATCGAGAAACCCAAAAAATTCCCCACTAACAGGTTAAATAATCACAGCTGTAATTATGGTTCAACATTGCATCATTAGCAAAGCCGACAACATAAATTCCAAGTTCTGTCTTGTGTGCATCATAAACAAATGAAAGTATGAGGTTGAAGGTAAGATTAGATGTCACATGCCAAATGTAGTGCTTGGGCACAACGCTCCTAGAAGCAAGTTAATTCTAAAATGCATGAGATTAAACCTGTGATGATGTAATGGCATATTGACCACAACAAAACATATAATGCATTACCTCTATAAATAGCCTATATCCACTTAATCAACATTTACCATACACAAATCCTGGATTAGCTAAACTTCACCTTGCTGCAATTCAATAGCAATAACAACGACAGAAACTCCAATCTTGACTGAAAGCATGCTCAAGATCGGATCAACATTAAGACCGAGTTCAGAATGCAATATTTCATTCATTCGTATCAAACGTAGTTCTCCATAAAAGCATTCCAGCTAAACCAACATTTATGGATCAACCAACAAAGTTAACGAAAGCTACAAAAGAACTGTCAATTGAATTTAATGTCCAGAGTTTTAAAATGGCATGGCCGACAATAAAAAAAAAAAGTGAAATGACCATCCTACTTCTTATCATCCGTCTCAAAAGAGAATTAAGCTATACTTTCAAGGATAAGTACAGTAAGTGCAGTCAAGATAAACTCGACAAACGATTATGAACACATTAGAGCACAACTACTCAAAGATACCGTCTTAACAATTAACCAAGCAACCAAGTAAGAATAACGAGTAACCAAGCAAAATGAACACCTCATTCTTTAACCTCTTTATATATAGGGTTTAGAACTAGCAATTTAATGTAAGATTTGGTGAACTGAAATTTCTGGTCAAAACTTTATGTAGCATCCAAGGCTCAAATACATCAGTTTGCCATACTTGTAGAGGTGTGCAGGGATTAAACTAGTAGGATTACTGTCATGGAAATTTGTTGATATAACGGCCAAGAAATCCTACATACTTGAAATTCACCTACTCTTTAGGGTCAAAATCAGAAACTTCCTCTTCTTTGTTTTTTCTTAAAGAGACTGAGCAAGACAACAAAACACCAAGGAATCCATAATAGTATCGAGCAACCAAGCAAGGAGTACCGGGAAAAACAAGAAGATTGAGCGGTTAAGGGAGGGAAAAGAGTTACCTCATGAGGCAGGACCAAAACAAAATGCAAGAACAAGCCCCTGAAAAATTTCAGCAGCATTTCCCTCTTCTTAAAATTTCGGCCAACCCAAAACCCTTCCCCAAGTGAGGTATTTATAGCCCATAAGGGAGGAAGTAGCCACCTTCACTTACCAGGTCGGTGAGTCAATCGCAACAGAGACGGGGCGGAAGCGACAAGAGTCGTAGGGGGAGCGTGGTGGGTAGGTGGTGCAAGGAGCAGGTGGAAGCTTTTCGTAGAGCACGAGGGAGGGGACCTCGAGGTCAAGGTCAAAGCCGCACGAGGAAGAGAAGTTCGTTGGAGCAAACTCGGCCCTAGGTTCTCATCTGGGCTGTGACCGAAGAAGGGGAGAAGGGGCGGGCTCGACTAGGGCTCTCGATCAGGAAGAAAAGGATTGGGCTCTGTTTGAAGGAAATGGGGGAGTTCGGGTGGGAGTGTGCGTGAGTTAGGTTAGGGATTTGGGTAAAATGAATTTTCTATTTTTTCTTAAAAGTTTAATATTAAAATTTCACAACTTGCCCACTATTCGCTCGTGCACAAAATCATATCAAAATGGGTGTCCTTCCTAAGTGAATTCGACGTTTTGAATGCAATGACACTTCGTTTCGTCATCCGGGTTGTTCGGACAACCTCGTCGACGATCGGGTCAAAAATACGTCGAATTCGATTTTCTTCAAATTTCAGGCTTGTGATCGATCATTTCAAAATTTTATTTATGTTTCGATTAATTATGTAACATTTAAAGGCGTAAATGACGTAAATTTCGATAATTAAACAAGTCAACCGTCTGAATTGCGAAGTTTGTGCGTGCGAAGGTGCAAATTGTGCATAAGAAAATACTAGGGCTTAATGGTCCTATAGGGACTCTTTTTGAGTTCCCTCCTGTTGGTTTCAACCTTCTAAGTGCTAGAGGTCAAGAACCACATATGCATAACTCCAAAAGAGTAAAGAAGTAATTTAGATTTTTAAAAATGAGGTGGGTCCTACTACTAGGGCTTTAAGATAAGCAAAGGGAGAATCCTAAGGTTAGACCCTAAACCCTAAGAAGAAAACAAGACCTCGCTAAAAATGAGGTCAACATCTATCTCAACTGATAATTTTCTCTAAGTGCGACCTGTGGAATAAATCTATGACGTTACATTTCATGTTGCAGTCTTTATGAGCAATACATTTGAATGAATACCTTGCTATTGACAGCCTCTGAGCACCTGTTGTAGCTCTTATGGCTATTGCATTTTGTTTGATTAAAATTGAGGCCATGTTTGAATTGTCTCCCTTTCCTTATTTTCTGAACATTCACTCAATTGAAAGGAAAATTGGTTTGGGAACCATATTTTCATTTCTTATTTTTAGAAACAAAAATGAGTTGTTTAAAAAAATGTGAAAATGTCTAAAAGAGCATATTGTCCTTTTTTTTTTTTTTGAAAATATGCCCTAAGTGATTGTATGGACTAGTTAGATTAATTAAGATATTTGCATACTAATTATGCTAATCAAATATTAATAAAACAAATCAGTGATGAATTATAGCTTGTTCGGGATCAATTGTTTTTTGTTTTTATTTTTATTTTTAAAATCTTGTTTGTTTAATATGTTTTTTTACATATTTTATTTTTTTTTCTAAAAATAAATTAACATATTTTTAAAAACAATCAAAACAACTTTTAGTTTGAGTATCTTTAAAAACAACCATTCTTTAATCAAATAGCCAAACATATTTTGTTTTAAATCAAAACATAAATAAAATAAAATAAAATACAAACTGATTCCAAATGGCCCCTTAATTCTATATTTAATATTGGGTTTTATAAATGTTTAATTTTTTTAATTAGGTTTGGGATAATCAACTATTCCAATGATTTATTAAAATAATTCTTTATAACTATTTATTAAAGAGAATTAGGGATTATCGGAAGTTTAACTATGGTCATTTAGTTTATTATTATGTAATCGTAGTAATAAGACAGAATAATTAATTAATTAATTAAGTAGCAAGAATAATTAATTATGTATTAATTTGGATTTGTATGTAAATATTAATTTCTGATTTAATTTTTATTTATGGTAAATAAGATTTTAATTAATATTTAATTCATAAAAGACCAGTGTAATTTGTAATGAATCTTTTAGTCAGGCTAATTAAAGATTAATTAGGATTTTAATTTTTATCATTAAAGGTATGGCAGTATTTAATTATGATAAGTTGATTTAATACAGTAATTAGTTAAGAATTTTATGTTGTCTTTAACCATTTATTCTAGTTGATTAGGAAGTAATTACAGTTTTAGTTAATGTCATTAAGTTTTTAAACTCTAATTAAATATTTGACTAAGTATATATGTTTAGGATTGGATTAGCCTAAGAAATTAATAAGTAATTAGTGATTATGATCATGACAGATTAATTAGTGCTAAAATCAGGTTTAGTTTGCATAATCGAAACTTGGATGTGATTCTTTTTTATTAAATAATTAATCATCTTAGTTAAACTATAGGAAACTTTTATTTTAAATTTTCATTCCAAGTTTTTCTTTTATTTCCTGATTTTAAAACAAGGAATGAGCAAAACATACAAACATTATTTTATTTTACGTGAAATTTAAAGTACAAAAAAAAAAGGAGGAAACAAAACATTTCTAAATATGGCCTGAATTTTTTTCATGCCATGCCATATTATTAATTGGTTCCTTTGTCTTGTGTTTCAGGTCAATCCTTCAAATATCGTACTTGAATCTCACAAATGTCATCAATTTTTTACACTCTTTTCAGTTAGTGTCATTGAAGAACTCGTTTTATATATCTAACATTCTTCATTTTTAATTGCTAAAATATTTTTATTTTTGTTTATCCTAAGCTATCTGTTTGATGGATTACTGTAGTTCTCCAACAATTTGTGTTTCAGCTTTTGCCTTTTTTTTCTTTTCTTTAAATGCTGTACTCAAGCATGTTACTTGTATATTTCTCTATTTTTGGTAACAGAAACTAGATTCCTATGTATGGGATTTATGGTTTTCTAAATTTTGTATTGTTTCCTTTTTCCAGATCACAACTAAGAGAATAAATTTCATTGCTGATGTGCATACTACCGATGAATCCATAGCTGAAAGCTTGGCTGCTTCTGCCCAACACCAGGAACAAGGGAAGGACAGAAGTTGGTCCATCTCAACCCTTCATAAAATTTTTTGGAGAAGGTTGTGATAAAAATCGGACCATCTTCAATATCTTGCATGTCATACTACCTAAAAGTAAATTAAAATTTATCAGAAACTCATTTATAGAATTTTGAAGAGGTATTTCTGTGTCATCATTTGAAGGCTACAGATGCGGTGTTTTTCAATTTAGCCTTCATGATGTCATAAGCATAATGCATTTCTACCTTGTTTCATTTCATATTTCTAGGTTAGTAATCATTAGATATCTTCTTCATACTATTTTCCATTTTGAAATGACATTTCTTTAATTTATTTTGAAATGCTTTTGGACATCTTGTTTTGTATCTTAGAATTATTTTGATCATCCTTACGCCTTCAAACTAGGTGGAAAATACTTTAAATTCCCTTTTATTCAAATTATTCACAAAACATTGAATTAAATTATTTTTCGATGCATCTCTTTCATTTATTTATCCCATTTGTTTGCTTTTTGTAGATACTTTGTGAGAAGAAGTGCTTTAGAAATTTTTATGGCTGATCGATCGAATTACTTCTTTGACTTTGGGGTAAAATCTTTCTGAAACTTCCATTCAATTTCCTTATATGCTAGACTAAAAAGTTTCGTGTGTAGTTTATTAGTCTCTCGTGATTATGTTGAGCTGCATGACCTGTTTCTTCCTTTCAAGTTGCCTTAACTTAGTACTGCTTATACTCAACATCCTGGAGATATTACGTGTGTGCCTGAATTATTACCTGGCATGATGTAAACTCCGCATTCATGGCCAGAACCGGTCCAGACCGGTTTGTTTACTGGTCGGTTCAGGGAATTCTTATTTTCTTGAGCTGGCTGCTCTCTTATGCGGTCTATTTAGTATTTTATTTAAGTTATTATCAGGGTATTATATTTTCGAGATATAAATATGTTGTTAAACCTGGTTTGACCCCCTTTGATTTTGATTTTATGCCATTTAGAGATCGTGCTTCTGATTTTCTACCCAAATGAGTGTTGGATCCTTTTTAATGCACAAGTGTTGTGCCTGTAGCTTGCTCAGGACTTTATGGTGGATTACCCTGGCATCCATACTCAGCCGTACTGCTATTTGTACTGAGTTGCCTGCTGCCTTTACCTGGGACAGCAGCCATAATTTTTTTCACCTTCCAATCTTCATCGACTTCTTTTCCCTCTTTTTTTTTGCTCTTCTACAACATTTTACTATTAGATCCAATCCTCAAACACCTTGTAGGGACCCTAAAACAGTGTCATGGCATGCCATATATCCACTTAGATAAATTGAGCATGCATCTATATAAAGGCTTGGGTGGTTGTACATGTATGTTTTAGTGCATACTGTGCAATTGTGTTTCTTTCTTACGAACTTAATCTTTGATGCTGGATCGATTTATCTGAGATCGGTCAAATCACTAATTAGTTCTTGGAGAAATGATCCGTTTGACAAATGGTCATTGAAATTGTAAATTTCTCCTGATAGAATATATATTCCTAAGTACAAATTATATTATCTTTTAAAAAAATCAATTTATAATATATTTTGTTATTTTGATAGTTGGCTGGCCATGAATGTTCTTTATTAGAATATTAGAATATTAGAATATTAATATGCAGCTGTATTAATTGCTTTGATTTGCTTTTATTTACTTTCATTTTCTCTTTTATTCTGGTTTTATTTGTTGCCTTACTATTAAATTCTGTAATAGGTATTTATACCCCTCTTTGCATTAATAAGATTATCTTGGTTCTATTCTAACATGATGTCAGAGCCATCGCTCTAACCTAACTGTTGTCGGGTCTTCCTTGTTGCATGCTAGACCTACTTCCAAATTCCTGTCCATATAGGTCGCGCCTTCTCGTCTCCCATTTAGGTCGTGCCTTCCCGTCTCCTGTATAGGTCTTGCCTTCTGCTGGAGTCTTGTCCCTCGTCCGGTGGAGTCTTGTCTCTTCTACTGGAGTCCCTGTCTCCCGTTAGAGCTCTCCCGAGCCGACCAGATCTTACCTGTCCAATCCTAGCCGACTGATGACTCTCCAGAAAAGGTGATATGACTGCCGAAATCTTCTTCCAACCAACCAGAATATCTCTTCCAGCACTGAGCCATCATTAAATGTTCTTTATTTCACTGGATGATCAATTCCAATCTCCGTTCCTCTGCAAACTGGAGGACATGAAAACATCATGAACTTCTTGATTACAACCCATAAACTGAACGGTGATAACTTTCTTTAATGGCCTCAATCTGTGTCCTTGTTCATCAAAGGGCATGGGAAATTCGGTCACCTCATTGGTATGATTCGTGAATCTTCAAAGATTGACCCGACATATGGGGCCTGTGAAGTGGAGAATTCCATGGTCATTTCGTGGTTGATTAACTCAATGGAGACATCTATTGGACGATCATATATGTTCCTTCCGCAAGCGCCCTCTGGACAACAGTGCATGATACCTACTCAAATGTAGGGAATTCAAGCCAACTCTATGAGTTATCTAAGTAAATCTGTGAGGCAAGACAAGGATCCAGGATTGTAACCCAGTACTACAAGGACCTAGTTGCATTATGGATGGAATGCTACTTATATTATCACTACACTTGGGAATCTCGTGTCGACCTATCTCTCTTCTAGAAATTCTAGAAAATGATATCATGTTTCAATTTTTGGCTAGCCTCAACAGAGATCTTGACGAACTCCTGGGATGTATCCGTGGTCAGGATCCTCGTCCTTTGACTCGTGCTGCTTTCATTGAGATTTGTCATGAAGAGAGCCTAAGACTTGTCATACTTGGTGCTTCTACTGCGTCAGTTGAAGCATTCGCCTTGGTCTATAATAGTTCTCAAACCCGAATTGGTCATCCCACCTGTGATTATTTTTGCAAACCCAACCATACTCGTGATAAGTGTTGAAAGCTCAATGGGAAATCTACATCCAGACCTTCAGCCAAATCTTCCATTGCCAAGGTCTCTCTACGACATCTGAATCCAACACGGTACTGCAAGCCTCTACTTAGAACCATTCATATCCCTCCAACTCTCTTAAAAGTCAAATAGAGCCCTTAATCAAGTTGCTTGGATCTGGTCTGCTCTCTTCCGACTCGTTGAATTCCCATGTTCGTCAAGGTACTAATCCTATGATACTTCTTTCTTTTGCCCCCTCTAGTCTGATCATTGATTCAGATGCCACGGACCACATGACTAGAAGTTCTCAAGCTTTCTCGGCATACTACCCTTGCTCGGGGAAATGTACTATTAAAATTGTTGACGGGTCTTCGTTGCTAATAAATTGTCTGTTGTTTTAACAACAGATCTAATTCTGTAATCTGTGTTAAATGTAATTCTGTTGAAATGTAACCTTTTATCTGCAAGTAAACTGATAAATGACATTGATTGCGTTGCTCATATTTTCTCTGATGTCTGTGTCTTTCAGGATTGTCGTTCGAGGATGATGAGTAGAACTGCTAAGCAGGTTGATGAGTTTTACTTTTTTCAAGAGAAAAACATGGAGAATGATGACACTCCATCCAATAGTTGTAGTTTTTCAATGAATGTCCTATTATGTCCTATTATGTTGTTACATTGTCGTTTGGGTCATCATTATTTTCAGCATTTAAAACAGTGGTATCTATTGATATTGACTAATAAAAATATTTCTAATTTCAAATGTGAAACCTGTCAGTTAGGTAAATATAATTATGTTTGTTATCCATCCCATAATTACACATCTTTCGTTCCTCTCTTATTCATAGTGACTTATGGAGACCCTCTCGCACTCCTAACTATACTAATAAACGGTGATTCCTTACTTTAATTGATGATCATACTCGGATGACACAATACTATATTTTAAATAATAAATTTGAAGCTGCTATCATTTTCAAAAACTTTCACACACTTATTTTGACCCAATTCAAAACTCCTATTCAAATCCTTTAGACTGACATTGGTCATGAATTTTTTAACTCTATATTAGGAGAATTCGTGGTAAGTCGGGGCATATAGCTCTTGTATTGACACTCTTCAACAAAATGGGGTAACCGAGAGAAAAAAACTGATATGTCATCGACGTTACTAACCCACTACGTTTCACTCTAATGTCATAAAATGTTTTTAGAATGATGTCATTCTTACTGCCACTTATATCATTAATGAAGTTCCCTAAAAAATTCACAACTTTGTTACCTCTTTAGTCGTCTTAAGTTCATGCTTTCCTCACAATTGGGTCTTCTTCACTTTAGATCCCAAAATATTTGGGTGCACAAGTTTTGTTCGGGGCACATCCCCAACTAGGAGTAAACTTGATCCTATGACCGTAAAATGTGTTTTTCTAAAATACCCTGCTACTCAAAAGGGGTATCGGTGCATTGACTCTACCACAAATAAGGTCTATACGAGTGTTGATGCCTCCTTTCTTGAAAATGTTCCTTACTTTCCTACCTCAACCTCGGTGAGGTGGAGTAGAGTTCGTGAACATTGTTCCTTACCCCACTCATGTGGATGTCCCTCTCACATTACTTACCATCAATGACCCTTTATTCCTTTGGTCACACCCATTTCTCCTACCACCAAGGAGTCCTCTCTCCCTCTGATTCCACCAGCACATGCTCCCACTTTCTGTTTCTACACTTGACGCACTCGTTCTGATGCACCTACTCTAGAGCTCGTTAACCCCTTGTGGGACTTTGAATACCCTCTTGAAAACATTCGCAACACTGCTCCAAATGAGGAAGCCAGCTCCTCTATTAAGTTAACACAATTAGGCATGCTCTCTCTATCCCTTGGCAAACTGTCTCTTTTCGCAGATTATTACCCACCTACAAAGCATTTACTACGGCCCTAACCAATCATTAGCTTCAATCTAATATCGAGGTTGCCTTAGCAGACCTTACTTGGAAAGTTGTTGTCATGAAGGAGATAAATGCTCTTTAGTGGAACCATACCAGGGACATTGTTGATCTTTCTCGAGGCATGAAAGTAGTAGGATGCCAATAGATTTTTAGCATCAAGTTTAAATCTGATGAATCCTTTGAACGCAACAAAACACGATTGGTTGCTAAAGAATACTCACAGACCCGCGGAGTTGATTATGAGGAGTCTTTTGCGCCAGTTGCTAAATCAAACACCATTTGGATCCTCTTATCCCTTACAGTAATTCTAGATTGACCCCTTATTCTAGGTTGATGTCAAGAATGTGTTTTTGAATGACAATATTATAGAGGAGGTATATATGGTTCTTCCTCCAATCTTTGACTTCATTGCCTCTCAGGGGCAAGTATGTAGACTGCAAAAATCACTTTATGGGTTGAAGCAATCATCACGAGCTTGGTTCGTGAAATTCACAAAAGTGGTGGTAGACCATGAATTCACTTAGGCTCAATCGGACCACTCTCTTCTTCTGGCACTCCTCTAGCGGCAATGTACCTATCCTTATTGTTAATGTTGATGATATAGTACTCACAAGAAATGATCTCTCTGAAAGGCATAATTAATGCTTACTTGGAAATGAGACTTGAGATCTCTCTGGTACTTCGTAGGCATGGAAGTTACTCGGTCTTCTCAAGGTATTTGTCTGTCTCAGCGGAAATATGTGATTGACTTTTTAACAGAGAGCAATCTTCTCTTATGCAAACCAATGGCTGTCAAGATGGATCCCAATGAAAAACTTCTTGATGTTCCCAACTCAGTTCCTGTAATCAAGACTCAATACCAACATCTTGTGGAGAAGCTCATCTACCTTGCCCGTACATGCCTCGACATATGCCACGCAATTGGGATAGTCAGTCAATTCATGCATGATCTCTATGAGGATCACCTTCAAGTTGTCCACCGCATTCTTCACTATTTAAAAGGCACACCAGACTTAAGTTTGTTTCTTTATAGCCACACTTATCATTCTATTGAAGTTTACATAGATGCAAATTGGGCCCTGTTGGTTTATGATTGGCGATCTACCTCGGAATATCGCTCAATTCTGTGGGGCAACTTGTTTTAAGAAGCAATCTGTAGTTGCTCGTAGCAGTACGAAAGCCAAATTTCAATCCACATCCCTGAAAATTTGTGAAGAACTCTGGTTACACATCATGCTCCACGAACTATGTATGATTGTCTCCACTCCCCTCCAATTGTTCTGTGTAACAAGACTGCCATTAGTATTGCTCACAACCCAGTCCAGCATGATTGCACTAAGCATGTTGAGATTGATCACCACTTCATTAAGGAAAAGTTTGAGTATGGGGAAAATTGTGTTCCATTTTTGTCATCTGGTGGTCGGCTAACAGGTATTCTAACAAAGAACTTTCTTGGCCACTGTTCGATGATTTCAAATTCAAGTTGAACATGACTGACATCTATGCTTCAATTTAAGAGGGAGAATTAGAATATTAGAATATTAATATGCAGAATTTTGTATTAATTGCTTTGATTTGCTCTTATTTATTTTGTATTAATATTTTGTTTTTATTTGTTGGCTTAAATCCTCTAATGATATTTATACCCCTCTTTGCATTAATAAGATCATCTTGGTTCTATTCTAACATTCTTTAAGGATTTAGTCAAAATAAAGTAGTTTCTATTTTTTATTTGTTTCAGAGTATCGAAGGATGTAAGAATGCATTTCATGGCATCATTCAGGCACGCCCGCCTCATGTGCATGATATCTTTCTCACAGCAAAGGTTAGCTCTTCTTTTGCCTCAAACACTCTTTTTTAACGAGTGAAGTGCCAAAATAGTCCCTTGACTATTTAGATGGGGTCATTTTAGTTTTAGAGTCATTAAAAGTGCCAAATTGGTCCTCAAATTATTTTAATATGGATTGAAAGGACTAATTTAGCCCCCTTTAAAAGAATCTGGAGACTACATTGACACTTCTATAGACCCTTGGGACTACAATAACTCCCGACGAAGAGGCATCATACCATTTTGATTATTTTCTCTTTTTATTTTTTAATGTGCAACTTAACCATAGCTGTGTGGATATCCACAATTTGTTGTAGAGACCTGAGCAGATTTATAGAGAAAGTCAGCTTATGGATCGTTGGGCCAGGTGGGAGGTAAGAAGCCTTATGGTCTGCATGCCATTTTACAGTTGATAAAGCAAATTCATGATTTCATTTCTTGCCGCAGATTAGCAATTTTGAATATCTAATGGAACTCAACACCTTGGCTGGCCGTAGTTACAATGACATCACACAGGTTAATTTACTAATTATTATGTTAATGATCTTTTGAGAGTATTTCACAGTTCATACTCTTAACTTCCTGTATTATCTGCAGTATCCTATTTTTCCATGGATCTTGGCAGATTATTATTCTAAAACATTAAACCTTGATGATCCTTGTTCTTATAGAGATCTTTCAAAGGTATCTATGGGAATTGTGTTTTTAATATTTCTGCCTTCCATTGGTTTAGCATTTTGTTTGACTTTTATAGTTCTATGATACAGCCAATTGGTGCTCTAAATCCTGACAGGCTAAAGAAGTTCCAAGAGAAGTACTCTACCTTTGATGATCCCAACATCCCCAAATTCCATTATGGTTCACATTATTCTAATGCCAGAACGGTGATTTTCCACGCTTTTGCTCATTTAGTAGTCTAAGGAGTTGTTCTACTATTTGTGCATTTATATGTTGGTATTCTTAGAAGTGCCAGAAAATATTTTAGTATGTATTCTACTAAATTAGTTTTTTGTATCTTGATAAGTTAGATGTGAACTATGTGGTTCAGTCAAGAATGACCGGCATCCATGAGATGAGGAGACATAAATTTACGAGCAAATGTTAGTAGAAGTTTGAGAAGAGTACCTAGCTATACATTTTTCTTCTTTTTTTTTTAAATCTATGTGATACCAGAATTAGTTCAAAACAACAGAAACGAAAACAAAATTTATGAAGTAAAGGGATTGAGGTGACAAGACAACTCAAATCAGAAATATGACACAACGACTACAACAACCTCCTGCTAGGGCCATAAGTGAAGATCTGAGGGCGGTGGTGGCGTCGGCGAAGCGGCAAGAAGAAGGGGAAGGTTTGGTGGCTATACGGTAGGTTGGGAAGGGAGTTAGTGGGTGGTTTTGAGGGCCGGAGGAGGGGACGACAAGGAAGGCTGCAAGGAAGTGGCACGGTGTTGGGTGATGGTAGGACGGGCTGGACAGCAAGGATAGCTACAGTTAAGGGGTGGCCGGATAGGTGGACAACCAACTGGGAAGGGTGCGGCCAGCTGTTAGAGGGTTGGAGGGAGCAGAGAGGAAGTAGGTCGGTGGCTAGAGGGAGTAAGGAGGAGATTGGGAGGGATACAACACCATCTCAGAGCAGGATATAGCCGAAGCACCACCCTTAGCAAAGAAAGAGGAAACTCCACACGGAATTTGAAAACAACAATCAAACACAACCTAATCATAATCCCAAAAAACTATATATATATATATA
>JXCR01095812.1:37637-75216 GCA_002079205.1 Phalaenopsis hybrid cultivar | reverse complement strand
TATATATATATATATAATAAAAAAGCCCAAGGGAAATTACATTAACGAGAAAAGGGTACAGATAGGTTGTTGAGAAGAGCCCAAAAAAGGCACCCTGCGATACGATACAAGTACAGTAATACCCCAACAAAAAGATACAGATAGACTCAATAAAATGTAAAATAAATTTAAAACATGTAGAAAACAAGTAGCTAAGGACGAGCCAGTTTAGTCTTGACTCTTCCTCTAGTTTTAGGAGCAGAATCATATAACAAACTTTGAAGAGTCGTGTCATTGTCAGGAGTCACCAAAGTATCATCCATTAAGTTTTCAAGTTGGAGTGAGCCCCCAGTCTTCTTCTTCCGCCGAGAAGTGTAAACATGTCATTCTTCATCAGAAGACTGACTCATGTGATCATCGATCTGATTTGATGTTAGCACTGCAGCAGGAGGAAAGGCAGTCGTTGCCACCGCGATAGGTTCCAGTATATGTGAAGTGTGAGTTGTTACCTCTGCAACTGATGCTTCCTAAATAGGAGCTGCGGGACTATCCTAATTTTCAGTTCGAACATTATCCGTTGTAGTATGGTCAGGAGAAGGAATCCCAGGGGCAGACACCAACTCCTGTCTTGTGGTGATTCCCTCCTCAGGTTGGCTGTCATCAGGTTTGTTGGGAGCGCGTTCAAGCATATGGGGTGCGCTAGTAGTGTGTTCCTGCTTTTGACTACTGGTTCTCAACTGTGGGTGCAATCTGAAACATTTCTCCTGCGTGTGTCCAAACATCTTGCAGTGCTTGCAATAGTATGATTTTTGATCCATAATTATTTTATGTCAATAACCATTGTGAGCAGATCTAAACCAGACTTCCTCTACGTCTGGTAGTGTAATATCTCGTTCAATCAAAATCCTTGCAATAGAGGGTTTTGAGAAATGAACTGTAGGTAAGTCTACCTACAAAAGTTTTCCAAGGATAGTCCCAATTGCATATAAAATAGATAGGTCAAAGAAATGAAGCTTGAGTTCAGGTAATGAGAACCAGATAGGTGCAATTGAGGGTTTTTGACTGGGATCAAAATTGGGGGCCCATTTGAGAAATTTCATATATTTGTTCTCAATTGTGATGAATTTTTTTGAAAAAATCCTCGTGTAATCATCTTCTGTGCTCAGTTGTATCATAACATGCCTTCGGTCGAAATGATTCACCTGTCAATCCCCAACTAGTTTGAAATCTTCAAAAACCTTCCTAATGATCTACATCTTAAGGCAACCTAATTGGAACTTTTCAACTATTGTAAATTTGTATTTTCCTGCACGAGTTGAAATTTCATCTTCAGAAAAGAAAATTGCTAGTTTGCTCACATTATTTATATATATATATATAGTATAATATAGTCTTATGAGCTTGGGACAATAGGGAGGAAGAGGGTTTGGTTTGTGGTCACACACAAGACAACCAAGTGGTGTGTTGTTTCGAACAGGGAGGAGGGATTTAGGTTGTATTTGGGAAACGGTTTCGTGCGGGCTAAGGTATACAATAGGAGGAACGGTAGTCTTTATATGGAGCAATCTTGCTGTTGCTTTTCTTGCTAGTTTTAGTTGTGACTGTATCACGAGTGGGGGGTAGGGGAACACCAAGATGCGGCGTTTTGTTTTGCGAACGAAGGGAGTCCAAGGTTTTGAGTTCAGCATGCGAACTCAAGGAGAAGGGAGGCGCTTTAGTTCAAACATGATGGTAAGTGTGGGGGTTCGGTCCTGGGTTTTGGTTTGCGATCAGTGGAGGAGAGAGTCCAGGACATTTGCGGTTTGCTACGATCGAGAGGAAGGAGTGGACTGGTGCTTCGATTTCATGTGATTCTAACGGGGAAGAGGGTGTGTGGGTGTTCGAACTTCCACCGGAGCGGAAGAACAAGGAAGAAGAAGATGGTTTGAGGTTTCGATTTTGAGTTGTGCAGGTTGAAGAAACAAAACAGAGAGGGAGTGTTTTTTTTTATCTGCTGCAGAATTTTTACGATTCAAACATGAGAGGGAAGACTTACGTGAACATTTACAAGAGAATAAATGTGGGTAGTTTCAAGTTTTAGTTTATTTATTTATTATTATTATTTTTATGAATATTATTTTTTTTTTTTTGTAAGGTCAGCATATTAAACTTTCACTCTTTATCTAATGTGGCTTTTAAAGTTGAAACTTTATTAACTTGTATGCATGCTTTCTATTTGCATACCAACTTTTTTAACCTATGTCATTTTCCTTCCTAATGGGCTAATAGCTAGGGATAAATTTTCATCCTATTAGTAATGCTACTAAAGTTGACACACCATATTGTTGATATTTTAAACTTTTTGATTAATTGCTACCCTTCCAGCTTTATGAACTAGAGTGTGTTTTTTTGTCTTTTTTTTAGAAATGAAATTTTTTAGCCAATTATGAAAATGGATTCAACTTGACACAATTACAAAGATTATTTAGAAGACAAATTAAGTAGAGTACATGTAATAGAACATAATATAATTGGAAGAGAGAGAATATCCAACCAAGTGATGAGGAGTGTCCCCATTTGCTCCTCACAAATCAAGAATGGCAAATTAGTTTATTTTGTTTCAAAATAGAAATTTCAATAAATTAATAATTTTCCTTTATTCCTACCTCTACTAGTAAGTAGGATTTGAAATTTATCTTCTTTTTTTTTTTGTTTTTGTTACTTTTATTAAGATTATATGACTAATCAAGTATTGGGTCAATAATTTCCTTTACAATTGGTTGATCATGATATGAACTATCACAAATGGTGAAACTAAGATGGATCCTCCCAAAGTCGTCATATTATTGTTAGATGCATTAACAACAATATCTAGAGTAGGCTCCAAATTATGAGCATAAGTCTGATTTGAAGTAATGAAGATAATGATTACTAAATTTGCTGGCTATTTATGATCATTTATGTTATCACCATTTTCCTTAATGGTGGGATCTATAAGGATGATTTATAAGTTCAAAGTGAATCTTGTGGCAATCTAAATATTTGTGTTTAAAATTTTTATAAGATGATAACGGAGTTAACCCAAACCATAATAGAAATGTAAATATTGTTGTTGAAATTCAAAAGGGATTACAAGCCAAGCCACTTGAAATAAGAAAACAACGACACAAACACAAAATACCCCCTAGGGCGAGGATCGACGGTGGGCTGCGAGTCGAGGTGGTGAAAACCAGGAGCGGTAGGTCAGGCGGCCTTTGATAGCTAAGGGAAGACAGTCAAGTGGATCTTAAAGTTTTTCAGGAAGCTTCTTCTGAATTATAGCGTTACACTCTTCACTGAGTGCGACAGTCTCATTATCTACAAACTTTCTTTTCTTATTAAGTATATCCTTCATGAACTTCACATAGCTTGATATTTGTTCCAAAGCTTCAACAAATGAAATGTTTATCGTATATTTTCTCAAAATTTCCAAAAAATTCGAAAATTGATTATCTTTATACTTCTGCTTTAATCTTTGAGGAAATGGAGGTGGTGATTTTTCTACAGTGATTTTCATTTGTTTAATAGGACTTTTGACTCTCAATGAAAATCTTTACCATAATTTTCATTTTTCACCCCTTCTTATTCAATTTCAACTTCTCGTTGAACTCTTTCTTCTAATTCTTTTCCACTTCTCAGTTAAATAGCTTTAATTTGCTCCTTATTCTGATCTTTAGGATTTATTTCAACATTACTACGCAATGTTCCTGGAGGTCTATTGCTAAGTGTAGGAGTAATACATCCCAATTGATATTCCATGTTTCTAATTGCAGCTCTTTGACTCTGTAATTGACTTCTCATTTGCAATATCAATTCTTCCATTGATAACTTTTTCTCCTTTGCAAATTATTAAATCCTCGGGGGTAATAAGGTTTATAAGCTTGATTTTCTTTGATTGTTGGAGCTTCCCACTGGGTTCGCAACATTGTTTACCCGTTGTGGATTTGCTGCATTTGAGTTATTGTTACTTCAACTAAAGTTTGGATGATTCTTCCAACCACGATTATAATAATTGACATAAGAATTATTAGAACGATTGTTTATTACATTTAAAGTCTTATAAGAAGATTGAGATTCTATCCTTTGTCCAAATGAGTTCTCCTCAAGCACAGGTGTTGTTTAAGAATAATTCATTCCATATTGATCTATCTTCTTCGATATAGCGGCTATTTGAGCAGCTAATATAGATATTGCATAAGAATCATGAATACTAGCTACTCTTGTTAGATTTACCTTTTTTGAGGGTCATTAAAAATTATTAGTAGTCATCTCTTATATTAATGAATATGTTTCATCGAATGGTTTTGACATTAATGATCCACCAGCAACAGCGTCAATTATCGATCTAAGAGATCCAACAATCCGTTAGAAAAAATTTGAATTATTAACCAATCTGGCAACGCATGGTGTGGACACTTCATAAGGAGATCTTTAAATCTTTCTCATACTTCATAAATTGATTCCCCTTCAAACTGACAAAAAGATGTAATATCATTTCTAAGCTTGACAGTTTTTTAAGGTGTGAAATATTTAGATAAAAATTTTGTGATAAATCTTCCCATGTTCTGATAGATTCAAGTGCTAACGAGTTTAACGACATCTTTGTTTTATTACTCAGTGAAAAAGTAAAAAGTTTAAGTCTGACAGCATCATTCGACACTCCATCATATTTAAATGTAACACACAATTCTAGAAAACTAGCAAGGTGTAAATTGAGATCTTCAGTTGGTGTTCCCGCAAACTGATTGTTTTCTACCATTTGGATAATAGCAGGTTTAAGCTCAAATGAATTGACAGCTACAGCAGGGTTTTGTATACTTAAATGAATTTCATCTACTATAGGATTAGCATAATCCTTTAAAGATCTCTGATGATGTTCATTTTCATTTCCAGCATTACTTGAGTTGTAAGTCATTTTGCGAGAATGATTTTTTCTCTTTTTGTTGTTTTTAATTTTTTCTAATAATTTTTTCTAATTCAGAATCGTAAGGTACTAGGTTTTCAGATCTTATATTACGCATAAACAAAATAAAACAAGTAATTAAAAATAAGCAACACTTAAAAAAGAAATGTTCAAACTAAACTATAAATACTCTTTTTTAATATTTTAAATTAAAATAAAATAACTAATACTTTCCGTTACTTCTCCACCAACGACATCAAAAACTTGATACGCGGAAACTTGGGATTAAATTAATAATAAATATGCATGTAACACAAACAATAATGTAACTTTAATGAAAATAATTTATCTTTAAAGCCTCTTTTAAACTCCCAATTCCCTTTTTACATATAACGCAAGTATACGTATCATTTAAGTAATACATGACTCTAATGGAGTCCTAGATATCGATCTCACAGGGAAGCTGGAAATATATATAAGCTGACTATTTATATTTTATTCTTAAATTAAAATAAAAATAAAAACAAAGTAAAATACGATGTTTGAAATTAAACTACTCAACTGAAATGCTACTAAATATGCAGATGTACGACTACAACAGTTAAGTTAAACTAGATGCTAAACTTTCAAAAGTAAAATTGTTGAAATAAAACAAAGGTTTTTGTTAACAAAAAGTTCAAGTATGAGAAAATACCCTTCCCCTTTACAATAAAAATATGACTTGTGAAGACATTGAAATCATTTGAAAAATATATTTAAAACCTGTTTTATGTCAAATAGAAGTAATCATATCTTCTACCACTTTCTGAGCGCTATAAAGAATATTGACTAATCCAGAGTTTGGTCCCTATTTTCGTGGTTAGGCTGGATGATACCGGCTGTCACTCCAGAGCTCTCACTACTCTCTCACATGAGGGCTAACATGCTCGCATTAGTTTCCAATCAACTGAACCAAATTGGGGATTCTAATCTGTCACCTTAAAATTTTCCAATTCTACATCCAATGAAGTATATTTTCCTATTTATTTGCACCTAATCTCATGGATGATATACTCTCCCATGAAATCAAATGTGATTCTCTCTTTGCTGTAGAAATCATATCCCCTTTTTTGGACATATATTTCTCAACACATTTTAACGATTCAATTGGCCAGATCGAAAAATAATGAAGATCGGAGTTCAAATTATCACAAATTATTGACATTTAAAACATTAGAAAACAAAATCAATTCTTCACAAAATCATTTCTTCAAAGTAGGGAGAAGGATAAATAAGACTACTCAGAATTCATGAGAATGATATTTTAAAACATGGACTTTATATATAACAACAAGTTTACAAACAAAAGAAATGAAAAATACAACTTATCTCACAATCTTTCCCAAGAAAATCCCTAGAAGTTCTCTCCAAGTCTTTCTTTCTTTTCGAGCACTCTCAATTCTCTCTTAGAAGTGTAATGAAGAAGAAATATCTCACCTTCCCTCTTCTCTTACAACCCTAGAAGACAATCTCCATGCCCTTGACTTTCTGTCTCTATCTCTCCCTCTTGGTTCTCATGCCACCTCTCTTTTTTCGCCTTTTTTTCTTTTTCCGCTCCCCCTCTTAGAAGTTGTTCTCCAACTCTATTTTATTTTGGGCGGCTGCCTCTGAAAAGAGTTTAAATTTCCCTCCAAAATTCAAAAGTCAAACTTTTGAATTCAAAAGATGTGTCTCTTTGATCCAAGAGTCAAATCCCTTCAAATTAGAAACTTTCAAAGTGTCTAGATGTATTGAATCACTCCATGGGGGTGTTTAGAACAAGTGTCCCTTTGAAAATTCGTGCAAATTTTGTCTCAAACCGCCTTAATTTTAAAAAGTTGCACCTGACACATCATGCGTAAAATTCCAAAATTGATTGTTTTTGCTCCAAATTTTGCTCGTTTTGTCATTTTTTCTTCAAATGCCTAAAAATGGTATACTTGCAACAAAAACACAAAAATACATTTCTTTAAAGTGCAATATCACCAAAAATATGCATAAAAATGATACTTAAAACAGTATATTATTTTTGTGTATCAGTTATCAAATGACTTCTCGATAGCACTTTGATCACTCTAATTTTTAATTATTGAATTTTAAGAATAACTTTTGGCACCTAAATAGAAACCCAACCTTTCAGTACTCTTACCTCTTCCTGCGTGGGTCATTATGTAACTTAACTCATTTAGAATGAACCTTTATTTACTTTTCTTCTAGCACCATATCATAAAGCTTTTTAAAATTTGCACAGCATTATTATAATTTTGTTGTCAACAATCTGCTTCAACTTGCTTATTTGAATGTCTAAAATGTCAAACTACAAATACTTCATTTATAAGGAATCAGTGCACTAAAAATAGGCATAAACATGGAAATAAATGAAAGTAACATCTAGTTACATGAATATGTAATCATGATAAAAACTTGCTAAGATCTTATTCAATTAAACCTATGCAACTTAGTAGACTAACTTGATACAATAGGTGAACTAGTAACATGCTCAATAGAAAAAAAATGAATATCAGCATACACATACAGGTTTATAATATAAGGATCTAACAAGCTTCGATCTTGTACTTTTGGTTTCAATTGCTAACTTTAAAGAGAGTTCCAATCTACTTATTAATATTTTTTAAATAAAAACAAGTTGGCAACAATTAAAATTCTAGTAAAGTGTAAAATGAGATGGCAAAATCCTGGATTAAGCACTCCAAGGATTTTAGTGAAATAATCTCTACCTCAAAATTCATATGGCTTTATCTTTAATCTTTTATTTTTTTCTTTCAGATGCTCATTTGACAGCTTCATCTTCCTCCCTTAAAATCCTAGGTAGTGGTCATTGTATATCTTAGCTTCTTGGAAATTAGTTTAAAAAAGTGCTCATAGGAGTATTCTGAGCAAGGAATTGGGTGTGTAGTTATTTCATATGCTTTGATATTCACTTGAATTACTTATTTTACCCCCCTTACGTTTTACTATTTTTATTTTTTTGTTTCAGGTATAAGCAATTTGGTAAGGAAGCTGCATCAGCTAACAATGTCTTTTTCGGCACTTCCTATGAAGGGATAATTGACATTGATAAAATAATAGATCCGGTAACATAATCATGTTGTTATTTATTCAAATTTTAATATGATGCCACGTGTCTTATTCTCTTAATGTTGCATGAAGGTGCTTCGCCTTGATACTCGAAAGCAGATAGCAAATTTTGGACAAATGCCATCACAGTTATTTGCTGGCCCTCATTTAAAGAGGAAACCGTTAGCTGAAATCCTAAAGTTGCAGGTATATAAATCATTTCATTTTATCAATTGCAAAATGACTTTATCATACTGACCTTATATTGTGGCTGCTGCAATTCGCTTTGACAATAATTGATATGTTGAAGTCATGTTTTCTGAAGCTTCTGTATGAATTGAAGCCATGATGCATATTGTTTAAAGCATCTGGCCATGTTTATTTATCTACTTAATTTCATCATCTATAAGTTTCTCAATTTAAAATTGAAATGAAATTTTATTTTATTATGATTAAATAATTTTTTTTCCGGCTTTGTGCTTTGTTTTCTAACCTCATGCTATTTATGTATGAAAAATGCTTGTTCAATTTTGTTTTCAGTTGTTCTCCCCTTGCTTGCATCATTTGTTGCTTAAATATGAGTCTTGAAAAGAAGTCACATTCATATGTTTCGATCTTTATTTTCTGTACTTCAATTATTCCATCATTTTTCTTTTTTCATTTGACTATAAAACTCAATTTATCACAATGCTTACTCTAATGAAGGGCTTCATTGATGAGGTGGAAATTTATTGAATGTGAAAATAGAGGAACTACACCGCAATGAGCGTTGGGATGGAAATTTGAGTTTTGATCGATTAACAACCAAAATCACGCCATAAAAAAAATCACCTATTCGAGAGATCCAGAATAATAAATTGAATAAAAACACATAATAAAGAAATCCAGAGAAAAAAACACACAAAGATTTAACGTGGAAAAAACTCGAGAACGGTAAAAAAAAACATGAAGCCACACCACACCTAAAATTTATTATGAAATGAAGAAAGTACGATTACACCACTCAAAATTTTCTTTATACACCATTGAAATTACAACAATTCCGGACGCTCTTCTCTCGATCACGCAAGGGAAATCGCCAAAATCCTCCTCTACTCTTTTCAGCTCCCCATGAAAATCCCATCGAGAAAATACCGCATTAGAGAGTATATTCACTGTTTTGGATTGAGGGATTTAAGTTCGTAATAGAGAAACTGTCTCGGCATAATCACGCCTCCACGACCTAATTATTCAGCACGCTTCGTTTAGCACCTGGAATGTGAAACAAACCGACGTAGCTACACCGGTTTTGGCATAGTTATGCTACCGGTGAATGTCTTGACTGTCATAGCTATGCCTGTATGGCGTAGGTATGCCGCCTCTTCCACTTTGCTTGGCGCTCCTCGGTGCTCCTTCTGGCTTTAATTCACAACAAGGAGCTTAAAATTAGTGAAGTAATACTTATTGGGGGGAGGTTTTTATGTTGCATAGTTATGAATACAACAAATCAATATTGATTGAGCATTGTGATAGTTAGCACGTGGTTTATATTTTATACCCGAAGATAGGAATATAGATGTAGAAATAGTGGGAAGAGAACTGAATGCTCAAACAAGGTCCACCATAGTGTATAGTGTTCATGAATGATAGCTATTTAATATGTATACGGATGTTTATTTATGAATAAGCTACATGCAAGCATGCCGACTTCGCTAGAAATAAGAGTGTGGACGCGAATTGTAACAGAATTACTAGATATAAGTTTGAAATGAATAAGAGGAAAGATGTGGTGATATTCAAAGTATATTTTTTATTTGTGCATGTGCAATGCTTTAGAAATGAAGTTTCAATGGGAACCATAGCCATTATTAGAAGTTAGAAAGTACCAGGGATAGTAAGTATGTTAGAAAAGACTTGACCAAATTAAAACGAATGCCAAATGCAGCTTGAATAGGAATTTAAGGCTTTTGACTTTCTAAGTTGAACTAAACTATTTTGTGATGAGAATGTGGATGATAATTGACACAGGAGTTTTTCTCCATCCTCTTCCCTCATTTCCTTTTCTCCCTCCTTTCGCTTTTTCCTCCTTTTCTTTTTCCTTCCTTTTTTATTTTACTTCCTAGCACTTTCCTATTTTAAAACATTTCCTAAAACTGAAATCTGATTTTTATTCTCCCTATTTATTTTAAAATCTTTTCTTATTTTAAATCATTTCTTATTTTAATTCTTTCCTAAAATTTGAAATCATGATTATATTTTATTCTCTCTTCTTATTTTAAATCATTTCCTATTTTAAACCTTTTCCTAAAATCTGAAAGCATGATTATATTTTGTTCCCCTTCCTTATTTTCANGCTTAAATATGAGTCTTGAAAAGAACTCACATTCATATGTTTCGATCTTTATTTTCTGTACTTCAATTATTCTATCTTTTTTCTTTTTCATTTGACTATAAAACTCAATTTATCACAATGCGTTTTACTCTAATAAAGGGCTTCATTGATGAGGTGGAAATTTTATTGAATGTGAAAATAGAGGAACTACACCGCAAGGAGCGTTGGGATGGAAATTTGAGTTTTGATCGGTTAACAACCAAAATCACACCATAAAAAAATATCACCTATTCGAGAGATCCAGAATAATAAATTGAATAAAAACACATAATAAAGAAATCCAGAGAAAAAACACACAAAGATTTAATGTGGAAAAAACCCGAGAACGGGAAAAAAATCATGGAGCCACACCACACCTAAAATTTATTATAAAATGAAGAAAGTACAGATTACACCACTCAAAATTTTTTTTATACACCACTAAAATTACACAATTCCGGATGCTCCTCTCTCGATCACACAAGGGAAATCGCCAAAATCCTCCTCTACTCTTTTCAGCTCCCCACGAAAATCCCGTCGAGAAAATACTGCATGAGAGAGTATATTCACTGCTTTGGATTGAGGGATTTAAGTTCGTAATAGAGAAACTGTCTCGGCATAATCTCGCCTCCACGACCTAATTATTCAGCACGCTTCGTTTAGCACCTGGAATGTGAAACAAACCGACGTAGCTACACCGGTTTTGGCATAGTTATGCTACCGGCGAATGTCCCAGCTGGCATAGCTATGCCTGTATGGCGTAGGTATATCGCCTCTTCCGCTTTGCTTGGCGCTCCTCGATGCTCCTTCTGGCTTCAATTCGCAACAAGGAGCTTAAATTAATGAAGTAATACTTATTGGGGGGAGGTTTTTATGTTGCATAGTTATGAATACAACAAATCAATATTGATTGAGCATTGTGATAGTTAGCACGTGGTTTATATTTTATACCCGAAGATAGGAATATAGATGTAGAAATAGTGGGAAGAGAACTGAATGCTCAAACAAGGTCCACCATAGTGTATAGTGTTCATGAATGATAGCTATTTAATATGTATACGGATGTTTATTTATGAATAAGCTACATGCAAGCATGCCGACTTCGCTAGAAATAAGAGTGTGAACGCGAATTGTAACAGAATTGCTAAATATAAGTTTGAAATGAATAAGAGGAAAGATGTGGTGATATTCAAAGTATATTTATTATTTGGGCATGTGCAATGCTTTAGAAATGAAGTTTCAATGGGACCATAGGCATTCTTAGAAGTTAGAAAGTACCAGGGATAGTACGTATGTTAGAAAAGACTTAACCAAATTAAAACGAATGCCAAATGCAGCTTGAATAAGAATTTAAGGCTTTTGACTTTCTAAGTTGAACTAAACTATTTTGTGATTAGAATGTGGATGATAATTGACACAGGGGTTTTTCTCCATCCTCTTCCCTCATTCCTTTTCTCCCTCCTTTCGCTTTTTCCTCATTTCCTTTTTCCTTCCTTTCTTATTTTACTTCCTAGCACTTTCCTATTTTAAAACATTTCCTAAAACTGAAATCTGATTTTATTCTCCCTTTTTATTTTAAAATCCTTTCTTATTTTAAATCATTTCCTATTTTAAGTCTTTCCTAAAATTTGAAATCATGATTATATTTTATTCTCTTTTTATTTTAAATCATTTCCTATTTTAAACCCTTTCCTAAAATCTGAAAGCATGATTATATTTTGTTCTCTTCCTTATTTTCATCACATAAAATAACTCAAGTCTCTCTATAGGTATGGAATATGCTTAGAGTTGAGCGTCACGTTTTGATTTCTGAATTCAGGTTTTAATCTTGATATTTTCTCTTTGTGGGCTATATTCGACATTGAGGAAGTGCTCCGAATGCTCTCGTCTGAAGTGGTGATCGTCTCCAAGAGTTTAAGTGGTGCATCGGCTGAATCTCGACCCTGTTGAGATATTTATCTATCTTTTTGTCCTCCCTGTCGTTGTCCAGCCTCCTCCTGCATCTAGCGGGCCGCTTTCCTCTACTTTCTTGCTGCTACCAGCCCACCTCCCAACCCTACAGCAGGCCTCCACCACTCGTCCTCTGCCCAGNAAGTCTCTCTATAGGTATGGGATATGCTTAGAGTTGAGCATCATGTTTTGATTTCTGAATTCAGGTTTTAATCTTGATATGTTCTCTTTGAGGGCTATATCCGACTTCGAGGAAGTGCTCCGAATGTCTCTCGTCTGAAGTGGTGATCGTCTCCAAGAGTTTAAGTGGTGCATCGGCTAAATCTCGACCCTGTTGAGATATTTATCTGCCCTTTCGTCCTCGCTGCACCCCTGCAAGTCACTGTCCAGCCCCCTCCTGCATCTAGCGGGCCGTTTTCCTCTACTTTCTTGCTGCTACCAACCCACCTCCCAACCCTACAACAGGCCTCTGCCACTCCTGTCCTCTGCCCAACAACCACCGGTTGCTCTCAGCCCGCCAAATCACCTCCAACTCCT
The DNA here is from genome assembly GCA_002079205.1 of Phalaenopsis hybrid cultivar. Taxonomy (NCBI): domain Eukaryota; kingdom Viridiplantae; phylum Streptophyta; class Magnoliopsida; order Asparagales; family Orchidaceae; genus Phalaenopsis; species Phalaenopsis hybrid cultivar. The sequence goes on along the minus strand of JXCR01095812.1, from coordinate 62,383 downwards.
CCCCGCACCCCTGTAGACCGTTGTTCAACCCCCTTCTAAGGCCATCAGACCGCTGTCCTCTACTTTCCTGTCGTCCCAATTGTTATCTTGCTACTCCCAACTGTTGTCCCACCTTCCCGGCTTGCTATCCCACTTTCCAACCAACCTGCGCCGCCCTTGGGATACACTCTCGAGGTGTCTGTTTGTGTTGTTCTGGGTTTTGGTGATGTTCTTTCCAATTTGTGTGTGTTGTAACTCTATTTCCATATTAATAAAAGGTTATGTGGTTTGGGTTTCCTCCTTCGGTGTCATTTGGTATCTGAGTTAGCCCAACCTAGTCCCATCCTGGGTTTCTAGCAACCTCCCCTACCCAATCCACCACACCAAATTTTTCTCTTCTTTCTTTTAACATATTATTCTCTTTTTTCTTTTCACATTTTTTCTCTTCTTTCTTTGGTCCTTCTCTTTCCTTCTACAAATCTCAATCCATCAAAGATGTCACCAAATATAACTATGCTCGAGCTTACTCGAGAGGAAATAAGGCAAGAGATCCGCCGACTTCAGTGGTGGATTGTGGACATTGGAGATGAAATTGAATGGAAGGTTGCCCTCGACCGTGATTGGGAGTGTTGAAGGAGAGAACGTGAAGATATAAAAATGAAGCAAGAAACACCGTAACACCAAGCGACCCCCCTTACTATTATTCAGCAAAACCAATTCGCAAGTCTGTCTCAGCAAGAAAATGTTGTAACTTCCACGAATTTTGACATGTTAAAGCAGAATGCACAACCAGAGGAGCAATCTACTTCATCGAGCAGGGTGTCATCAAAAAATTGGGTAAAGACACTGTAAACATTGAATAGCATATCTGCTTCACTGAGCATTGTGTTGTTAAAAAATTGGGTAGTGACAATTGATACGGAAGAAGTTGAAGACTTTCGGGAGGATTATCCACTTGCAGCTAACGAGGAAGAGACGCCACCAGTTCCTCGGCATCCCGAAATAGCGATTCTAGCTGAGGTAATAGTAGCAATTCTGAAAGGTAGTGACATAGATGTAATGAGTGTTCAAGCAGAGTATAAAACTATGGTATCTCAAGGTACCATTTCACAAGCATTGATAGGAGCTACAGTAGGACTGGCCTTGACGGTCCAGAAGGATCACAAGCTTGGAGCTGATATCAGATACAAGGCCAAGAGGAGTCATTTTGTACCATGTCGGGAATATCACATGGAGTTACCTAGAGGCTATTTCCTGTTTCGCATGGTACCCCTCGTCCAATATCCAGACAGGAGAAATGAAACCCAACTTTGTAATAGGCCCGAGAAGCTTGACGGGGATGAAACTTCTGCATTGGGATCCAGGTCCTATCTTTGAGGAGGTCTCTCCTAAGGGATTGTTAGTGAGAGTAGCGCAGTCTGTCATAGATTTCATCCTAGAATTGAGTTTTTTTTACATACTTGTTGCTCAACCACCGCACGCTAGGCACGAGAAGTGGAGGGACAAAATTTTAAATGTAAGGGCTCAAGAGTTGCATTACGGGATCCCCTCTCTTTATGCGGCTTCGGCTCAGGATGTTCCAAAAGATGTCTACCTGTTCTTTCATAATGTGTTATGGAATGACTACACTGACATGATCGACCTACCAGAGGACTCTCCGTCTTACCATGAGGATCCAGAAGTTTCGACAAATGAGATCAGAGCTCCTCTAATCCCGGGAGAATGACACCGGGGTTTTCCTCCATCCTCTCCCCTCTTTCCTTTATGTCTTCTTTTCCTTTTCTCACATTTTCTTTTTCTACCCCTCACCTTTTCTTCCTAAGCACTTTCTAAATTTAAATCCTTTGCTAAAATAAAAGATCTGATTTTATTCTGTTTTCTTATTTTAAAAAACATATTCCTAAAATATGAAATATGATTTTATTCTCCTTCTAATTTTAAAACCGTTGTCTTAAAATCTGAAATATGATTTTATCTCCTTACCTATTTTAAAAGTTTTTCTAAATTCAGAAATCTGATATTATTTATTTCTTATTTTAATCTTTCGTAAAATTGAGTAAAAACTTTTAAAAATAAGAGTTCTTATGTTTAGGGTAAGGGTCCTGATTTTGAAATCTGATTTCAGTTTTATTGGAGTATTTTCTCTCTTAAGGGATGTATCCAACGACGAGGAAGATGCTCCGGCTATAATCCAGTCTGAGGTGGTGTTTATCTTCACTGTTCTTGTACTGCTAGCTATCCTGCAGTCCACTGACGTTCCAACTGTTATGAAAATTTAAGCGGAATAAAACAGGAATCGACATAAACCAGAAGACGGACACGGAATTTTAACGAGGTTCGGCAAAGAATTGCCTACGTCCTCGGGAGCGAGCGGCAGTTTCACTATTTCAGAGGAGTTACAATGCTTTCATCTCATAGGGTTACACATATATATAGACATATACAAACCCACAGATAAAATTACAATCACGCTTTCGCTCCCCTCAACCCCCTTTATTCCAAGAGACACTCCTATTCACCAAGAGACACACCTCTTCACCAAGAAACTCCAACTCCCTAGAAATGAGCCATACCTAACACCAACCACCCTCCAGCACCTCCGGCCACCTCCCTGCCATCCAAACAGCCGCCCAAGCTGCTCTGCTGCCCCCTAGATCAGCGCCAGTTCATTTTTGAAGCCTCCCTGCATGTTGTCGCAGCCCTAGCTGCCCATCCAGCTCGCTTTCCCACAGGCCGCAGCCCCCTATGGTTCTTCCAGACCACCTTCAATCGTTCCTGGAGCCTCCTTAGGCTATTCTAGCTTCTGCTGCTCATCCAAACCGTTGTCCTGCAGGTCGCAGCCCCATTGCTGTCCTTCCAGACCCCACCGGCAGCTTCCCTGCCATCCTGCCATCTGCCACCTCCCTCCCAGCAGGCTGCAGACCTCCCCTATGCATTTCCCAGCGTCCACCACCACTTCAAACTCCCTTCTCGTCGAGCTTGTTGTGCTTTCTTTTGTTGAGTCTTCGTCTATGATGTTTTGTTTTATGCTTTGACTTACGCATTGTCTTTCTTTCTTTTGAGTCATTGGCGTAGCCATGTTTAAGTCATTAGTAAAATGATGTCTTGCGTCGTGATTTGGGTTAAACTCTGGTATCAATAGTGGTGATAATATATTTCCATTTACTCTTATTTAGCTGTTGACATGCTGCTATGTTGTTTATTTGAGGAAATAATGATTTTTTTGTCCATTGGAATTTTCCTGTCNTCCCATCAATTTGCTTCCTCAATCTCCATTCTTTGAAGGTACCGACAGCCAAAGAAATTCTGCTTTTGTTCTAATATTTCTTTGTGGTATTTACTTACGCACCCCACAATTTCTATATATCTACATATCTAACTTGTAAAAAATTATATTTGCATGCGTACAACTTGAATCTTTAATATAACAACAAAAATAACACTATCTCCATCCTTTTAAAAGTTAAATTTACATTTTTTTTCATGACACCAAGGTGTCACAAGTGTAAATATCAAACTTTTGAGGGTTGGATATGTAAATACATAAGAATTGTGTGGTATGCATGTATATTTCCGTATTTCTTTTGGTGGAATTTTGAGGAAAATAACAATGTGTACTTGCAGGTATTCCATACCTTGGCTCTAAGTGAAGGTCAAGATATCACTGCCTTTGTACTGAGTAAAGATAATACCAGTCTTCTTGTTTCCACAAAAGACAAGCATTTGATAATATTCACTAATCCTAAAATTTCAGCAGCATGTAAATAGTTCAAATAGAAGGGGCCTCAAGTTAAAAATCCCATGTAATTTAGTGTGTTTAATTTAACCCAAAGCTCTAATGAATGCGGTGATAGCTGGTCATTATAGTTCCATTTTTTTTCATGAAACATGTATTTTTCTCTAATTTTGATCTTTTTGTACCATTTTTCACAACATAATTGGATTATTTTTCTCAGAATATCCTCAATGATCGCTCCCTCATTGTTTTTGGTATGCATTGTTTGAGGTTATTAATGGTTGATTCTATGGATTGCTTGAATATCGTTAATCACTCAAAAATTGATTTGAATTTTGGCTGGTATCGAGAAATAAAAAAGCCGAGCTATGAACAACAGTTTTGGATTGAATTTTTTTCGGGCTGATTTCGAGCCATTTAGAATCTAACTCGAGATTGGCTTGTTGTATTTTTTATTTAGAAAAATTTTATAAATAGAATGTCAGGTAAAATCAAATATAATCAATCACGAGCCAATTTTGAACTTATTTGAGTTGGGACAGATTCAAATAACTCAATTTGAGTTATTTAGTTTCAGTTTTTGAGATGGATCAAGCTGATTCTGGGCTGAAATAGATCCAAATAACTCGATTTGAACCTAACTCGTTTTTATTTTGATCTGGATTGTGCTCAATTCAATTTCGAGTCGGCTCGGCTCGAAATTAAACATGATGAGCCACGAGCCGATCTCGAGTGACATGAAATCTATTCCATCAAATATCAAGTCGAGCGATTTTGAGTCAATTATAGCTCAGCTTGAAAGAGCTCTACCTATAAATTANGCACCATTAGCAGCACTTTGGAAACAAACCAAAGACGCCGTATAGAAGGGCCTATACATGTATTAAGAGGACATCGTAACGAAGTTATCTGTTGCTCCGTCAATTCCGACATCGGCATCATTGCTTCGAGCTCAAGCTCCACCGGCATCCTTCTGCATTCCTTAAAAAGAGGCCGGTTCTTGCGGAAGTTAGATACTCTCGCTGCTCATGTCGTCTGTCTTTCATCTCAAGGTGTTGTGCTCACCTGGAATGATCACGAAAAAAGGTTATCTACTTTTACTGTTAATGGAATCCCCATAGCCACCACAACCTTATCACCCTTTCCAGGCCAAATCAGCTGCATTGAGTTATCAGCTGACGGGGAAAACGTCTTGATTGGTTCCTCTTCTTGTGCGGCAAACGTTGAAACGAATTTATCGCCAGAATCCGAAATGTCAAATATCGAAGATTTCAAGTCACCTTCGAATACGCAGAGCATTCCAATCCCATCAATTTGCTTCCTCAATCTCCATTCTTTGAAGGTACCGACAGCCAAAGAAATTCTGCTTTTGTTCTAATATTTCTTTGTGGTATTTACTTACGCACCCCACAATTTCTATATATCTACATATCTAACTTGTAAAAAATTATATTTGCATGCGTACAACTTGAATCTTTAATATAACAACAAAAATAACACTATCTCCATCCTTTCACAAGTGTAAATATCAAACTTTTGAGGGTTGCNCAGCCCGCCAAATCACCTCCAACTCCTCCCCGCACCCCTGTAGACCGTTGTTCAACCCCCTTCTAAGGCCATTAGACCGCTGTCCTCTACTTTCCTGCTGTCCAAATTGTTATCTTGCTACTCCCAACTGCTGTCCCACCTTCCCGGCTTGTTATCCCACTTTCCAACCAACCTTCACCGCCCTTTGGATACACTCTCGAGGTGTCCGTTTGTGTCGTTTTGGGTTTTGGTGATGTTATTTTCAGTTTGTGTGTGTTGTAACTCTATTTCCATATTAATAAAAGGTGTATATGTGGTTTGGATTTCCTCCTTCGATATCATTTGGTATCTGAGTTAGCCCAACCTAGTCCCATCATGGGTTTCTAGCATCCTCCCCTACCCAATCCACCACAACAAATTTTTCTCTTCTTTCTTTTCACATATTATTCTCTTTTTTCGTTTCACATTTTTTCTCTTCTTTCTTTGGTCCTTCTCTTTACTTCCACAATTCTCAATCCATCAAAGATGTCGCCAAATATAACTATGCTCGAGCTTACTCGGGAGGAAATAAGGCAGGAGATCCGCCAACTTCAGTGGTGGATTGTGGAAATTGAAGATGAAATTGAATGGAAGGTTACCCTCACCGTGATTGGGAGTGTTGAAGGAGAGAACGAGAAGATATAAAAATGAAGCGGGAAACACAATGCCGGTTCCTAACAACTTATTACCGCCAAAAGTTGCAGAATCTAGCGTTTGAAGTGGAGAGACCGTAACACCAAGCGACCCCCCTTACTATTATCCAGCAAAACCAATTCACAAGTCAGTCTCAGCAAGAAAATATTGTAACTTCCACGAATTTTGACATGTTAAAGCAGAATGCACAACCAGAGGAGCAATCTACTTCATCGAGCAGGGTGTCATCAAAAAATTGGGTAAAGACACTATAAACGTTGAAGAGCAGATCTGTTTCACTGAGCATGGTGTTGTTGAAAAATTGGGTAGTGACAATTGATACGGAAGAAGTTGAAGACTTTTGGGAGGATTCTCCACTTGCAGCTAACGAGGAAGAGACGCCACCAGTTCCTCTGGATCCCGAGATAGCGATTCTAGCTGAGGTAACAGTGCAATTCTGAAATGTAGTGACATCGATGTAATGAGCGTTCAAGCAGAGTATGAAACTATGGTACCTCAAGGTACCGTTTCACAGGCATTGATAGGAGCTACAGTAGGACTGACCTTGGCGGTCCAGAAGGATCACAAGCTTGGAGCCAATATCATATACAAGGCCATCACAGTTACAAGAAATACATCCTTTTCAGATGTTTAGACTTCTTCTTGAATTATCCCTATGGGGGGAGGTTTTAGCATATCTGAAGAGGAGTCATTTTGTGCCATGTTGGGAATGTCACGTGGAGTTACCCAGAGGCTATTTCCTGTTCCGCATGGTACCCCTCGTCCAATATCCAGACAGGAGAAATGAAACCCAACTTTGTAATGGGCCCGAGGAGCTTGACGGGGATGAAACTTCTGAATTGGGATCCAGGTCCTATCTTTGAGGAGGTCTCTCCTAAGGGATTGTTAGTGAGAGCAGCGCAGTCTGCCACATATTTCATCCTAGAATTGAGTTTTCCTTGCATACTTGTTGCTCAACCACCGCACGCTAGGCACGAGAAGTGGAGGGACAAAATTTTAAATGTAAGGGCTCAAGAGTTGCATTACAGGATCCCTTCTCTATATGCGGCTCCCGCTCAGGATGTTCCAAAAGAAGATGTCTACCTATTCTACCAGAATGTGTCATGGAATGACTACACTGACATGATAGACCTACCAGAGGACTTTCCGTCTTACCATGAAGATCCAGAAGCTTCGACAAATGCGATCAGAGCTCCTCTAATCCCGGGAGAATGACACCGGGGGTTTCCTCCATCCTCTCCTTTCTTTCCTTTATGTCTTCCCTTCCTTTTCTCACCTTTACTTTTTCTCCCCCTCACATTTTCTTCCTAAACACTTTCTAAATTTAAATCCTTTCCTAAAATAAGAGATCTGATTTTATTCTCTCTTCTTATTTTAAAAAGCATATTCCTAAAATATGAAATCTAATTTTATTCTCCTAATTTTAAAACCCTTGTCTTAAAATCTGAAATATAATTTTATCTCCTTCCCTATTTTTATAGTTTGTCTAAATTCTGAAATCTGAAATTATTCATTTCTTATTTTAAACTTTCGTAAAATTGAGTAAAAACTTTTAAAAATAAGAGCTCTTATGTTTAGGGTAAGGGTTTTGATTTTGAAATCTGATTTCGGTTTTATTGGAGTATTTTCACTCCTAAGGGATGTATCCGACGACAAGGAAGGTGCTCCGGCTGTAATCCAGTCTGAGGTGGTGCTTATCTTCACTGTTCTTGTTACTGCTAGTTATCCTGCAGTCCACTAACGTTCCAACCACCCTCCAGCACCTCCGGCCACCTCCCTGCCATCCAAACAGCCGCCCAACCTGCTCTGCTGCCCCCTAGATCAGCGCCAGTTCATTTCTAAAGCCTCCCTGCATGTTGTCACAGCCCTAGCTGCCTATCTAGCCCACTTTCCAGCAGGCCGCAGCCCCCTACGGTTCTTCCAGACCGCCTTCAATCGTTCCTGGAGCCTCCTTAGGCTATCGTAGTTTTTGCTGCTTATCCAAACCGTTGTCCTGCAGGTTGCAGCCCCATTGCTGTCCTTCCAGACCCCACCGGCAGCTTTCCTGCCATCCTGCCATCTGCCGCCTCCCTCCCAGCAGGCTGCAGACCTCCCCTAGGCATTTCCCAGCGCCCACCACCACTCCAAACTCCCTCCTCGCCGAGCTTGTTGTGTTTTGTTTTGTTGAGTCTTCGTCTATGATGTTTTGTTTTATGCTTTGACTTACACATTGTCTTTCTTTCTTTTGAGTTATTGGCGTAGCCATGTTTAAGTCATTAGTAAAATGATGTCTTGCGTCGTGATTTGGGTTAAACTCTGGTATCAATAGTGGTGATAATATATTTCCATTTACTCTTATTTAGCTGTTGACATGCTGCTATGTTGTTTATTTGAGGAAATAATGATTTTCTTATCCATTGGAATTTGCCTGTTNGATGAATGAAACAAATAATGTACAGGCTTCATTGCCGGATCTTTCTCCTGCGAACTCCGCCTCAACAGACATTACGATGTCGAACGACGATGAAAATCGAATCCGACATAAAAAGAGAGAAAAGCGCCGCTATTGGTCACCGGAGCTTCACCGATATTTTGTGGCTACATTGCAGGAACATGGTGGTAAGAACTACTGTTTTAATGAATTATCCAATGAGAGAAAAAAAAATTAAATTGTTACATTTTTTTTATTGAATTCAATTGAAATATGATGTGATTGTAGCTTATTATATTTTTCAGCTGCAACTCCAAAGCAAATTAGAGAAAAAATGATGGCTCGTGGGCTAACAAAAAATGAAGTGAAAATTCATTTACAGGTAAATCAAATTTTATTTCAATCGAATAGCATTTTTCTATTTTTATACCACAAAGAAAATCTCTAACAATATAATTTTTATAATGTCTAATTATCTAAAGTTGTCTTTCAATGTTTCAGAAATACAAGTTCCATAAAAGAAGATTGCATCCTTCTCGTCCGTTTATTTCACTGCGGGAAACCCTNAGAGGCCGGTTCTTGCGGAAGTTAGATACTCTCGCTGCTCATGTCGTCTGTCTTTCATCTCAAGGTGTTGTGGTCACCTGGAATGATCACGAAAAAAGGTTATCTACTTTTACTGTTAATGGAATCCCCATAGCCACCACAACCTTATCACCCTTTCCAGGCCAAATCAGCTGCATTGAGTTATCAGCTGACGGGGAAAACGTCTTGATTGGTTCCTCTTCTTGTGCGGCAAACGTTGAAACGAATTTATCGCCAGAATCCGAAATGTCAAATATCGAAGATTTCAAGTCACCTTCAAATACGCAGAGCATTCCAATCCCATCAATTTGCTTCCTCAATCTCCATTCTTTGAAGGTACCGACAGCCAAAGAAATTCTGCTTTTGTTCTAATATTTCTTTGTGGTATTTACTTACGCACCCCACAATTTCTATATATCTACATATCTAACTTGTAAAAAATTATATTTGCATGCGTACAACTTGAATCTTTAATATAACAACAAAAATAACACTATCTCCATCCTTTTAAAAGTTAAATTTACATTTTTTTTCATGACACCAAGGTGTCACAAGTGTAAATATCAAACTTTTGAGGGTTGGATATGTAAATACATAAGAATTGTGTGGTATGCATGTATATTTCCGTATTTCTTTTGGTGGAATTTTGAGGAAAATAACAATGTGTACTTGCAGGTATTCCATACCTTGGCTCTAAGTGAAGGTCAAGATATCACTGCCTTTGTACTGAGTAAGGATAATACCAGTCTTCTTGTTTCCACAAAAGACAAGCATTTGATAATATTCACTAATCCTAAAATTTCAGCAGCATGTAAATAGTTCAAATAGAAGGGGCCTCAAGTTAAAAATCCCATGTAATTTAGTGTGTTTAATTTAACCCAAAGCTCTAATGAATGCGGTGATAGCTGGTCATTATAGTTCCATTTTTTTTCATGAAACATGTATTTTTCTCTAATTTTGATCTTTTTGTACCATTTTTCACAACATAATTGGATTATTTTTCTCAGAATATCCTCAATGATCGCTCCCTCATTGTTTTTGGTTGAATCTATGCATTGTTTGAAGTTATTAATGGTTGATTCTATGGATTGCTTGAATATCGTTAATCACTCAAAAATTGATTTGAATTTTGGCTAGTATCGAGAAATAAAAAAGCCGAGCTATGAACAACAGTTTTGGATTGAATTTTTTTCGAGCTGATTTCGAGCCATTTGGAATCTAACTCGAGATTGGCTCATTGTATTTTTTATTTAGAAAAAAATTATAAATAGAATGTCAGGTAAAATCAAATATAATCAATCACGAGCCAATTTTGAATTTATTTGAGCTGGGACAGATTCAAATAACTCAATTTGAGTCATTTAGTTTCAGTTTTTGAGATGGATCAAGCTGATTCTTGGCTGAAATAGATCCAAATAACTCGATTTGAACCTAACTCGTTTTTATTTTGATATGGATTGTGCTCAATTCAATTTCGAGTCGGCTCGGCTCAAAATTAAACATGATGAGCCACGAGCTGATCTCGAGTGACATGAAATCTATTCCATCAAATATCATGTCAAGCGATTTTGAGTCAATTATAGCTCAGCTTGAAACAGCTCTACGTATAAATTAGAAGTGTGTGTTATCTCCTTTTTTTTGTGGGTTAACTCTTTGAATAAAATCGCTATATGATAAACTAAAGAAAATCAATGTTTCTATTCTTCACCTAAAGATTGAATATGTTAATAATTTTTCTTTATTAAGTGGGAGCCCACCACTACGGTTATCCCTCATTCAAATATTCATGTATTGTGTGAATCACATTTTCCTGAAATTTATTCAATCATAATAGAGGGGGTTTAAAGACCCATTCTGGACAATTGAAATTTTAGCATTCAAAAAAGTTTGGGGGCATTTATGTACAATAATGTTTATAGATTTACTTATATAGCACTTAAACATTCATATTTACATGATGCGTATCATTTAATTTTTTAGTATAACATAAAAATTAAGACAATCATTATCTTTCTAAATGTGAAATACATATTTTCATGAGTAGCTTATGACACAAGATGTTNCGAGTCGGCTCGGCTCGAAATTAAACATGATGAGCCACGAGCCGATCTCGAGTGACATGAAATCTATTCCATCAAATATCAAGTCGAGCGATTTTGAGTCAATTATAGCTCAGCTTGAAAGAGCTCTACCTATAAATTAGAGGTGTGCATTACCTCCTTTTTTTGTGGGTTAACTCTCTTAAGAGAATCGCTATATGATGAACAAAAGAATTTCTATTCTTCACCTAAATATTAAATATGTTAATAATTTTTCTTTATTAAGTGGGAGCCCACCACTACGGTTATCCCTCATTCAAATATTCATGTATTGTGTGAATCACATTTTCCTGAAATTTATTCAATCATAATAGAGGGGGTTTAAAGACCCATTCTGGACAATTGAAATTTTAGCATTCAAAAAAGTTTTGGGGGCATTTATGTACAATAATGTTTATAGATTTACTTATATAGCACTTAAGCATTCATATTTACATGATGCGTATCATTTAATTTTTTAGTATAACATAAAAATTAATACCATCATTATCTTTCTAAATGTGAAATACTTTTTTTCATGAATAGCTTATGACACAAGATGTTATCATATATATATATATATATATAGATGTGTGTGTAAATATCAAATCTTTGGTGTTATGTATAAATACACAAGAATTGTATGGTATCTATGTAAATCTCCCAAAAAGTTTCTAATCGAAAACCATAAGTGAATGAGTTGGGATTAATTATTTGGTGTTTTTATGCCAGTATTTTTACTTCCACATTGTATACTCCTCTCTCTCTCTCTCTCTCTCTCTCTCTCTCTCTCTCTCTCTCTCTCTCTCTCTCTCTCTCACTCTCTCTCTCTCTCTCTCTCTCTCTCTCTCTCTCTCTCTCTCTCTCTCTCTCTCTCTTTCTTTCTCTCTCTCTCTCTCTCTCTCTCTCTCTCTCTCTCTCTCTCTCTCTCTCTTTCTCTCTCTCACTATAGGTGTGCATGCCAGTTTTTAGTTGGATTTAGGTACGTATAACATAAAATATTATTTTAAAAATTTGTAAATAAATAAATAATATTTGATTTAATCAATAAAATTGAAATCTTCCACTTGCGTTAAGGTTGGACCTTCACTTGTATGCACAATTTTTTATTAATATAATTTTAATAATAAATAAGATAGTGAAAAGAAATGGAGGGAGGATAAGAGCTGACATCTGGAGCCGACTTTACATTAATACGGGGCTAATCCACTGAAATATTCAGAATTTAGTTGTACATTTCTTGCCAAAAACTAATTCCTCCTCCCATTTAACCAGGACTCTTCTCAACCGCCCTCACTTCACATTAATCTCTCTACCGCCCTCACTTCACAATAATCTCTCTGATTCATTAAAATCCATTTTAAACTCTCAGTGCTTCGTCTCCTCTTCCCAAGTTGCAATTTAAAGTTAATCTTCCTGATTCTGAAGTTGCGATTTTAAAATTAATCTTCCCGATTCTTTAAAATTCTCTGCTCTTCGTTTCTTTGTGAAGTTGCAATTTTAAAATTAAACTTTTTTTGAGATATGGGAGAGCAAAATGTTAGAGTCGGTCTTGAATCCATGGGCTACATTTTGAAGAATAAATTACAGTTGAAGTGTTTGATCAACCCACTGGAAGAAGAGCGCCGCAAAATCCAAGCGTTTGGAGGAGAGCTTCCTCTATGCATGATTCTCCTCAATGATGGTGCAATCCTAAAATCCTTACTTCTTTAATTTTATCTACAATCTCTATTAATTCTCTTTATGAAAATTTGTTTGTTTCTTTTTAATTAATTTGTCATTTTTGCTAGTGATTGATCAACTAAAACACGAATGTGAAGAGAAAGTTGAACATGAAGAGATGGATTGGGAGAATAGTGTGGTCGAGATGGATTGGATAGGCTACGATCAAAATTGGAACACTAATTGTAATGAGCATAATAACAATATCATAAATGATTTTTACAAGGTATTTTTATGTAAAAACTAAAAATAATTTTTTTTTTCTTTCATTTCTTTGTTATCTCGTGCATTTGCATTAAAAATGAGTTTTCACAGATGCAGAATGACAATGCTACATGTGTAGAATCTCAAAGCAGCAATGAATATTTTTTGGTGACGAATGAAGCAAATAATGTACAGACTTCGTTGTTGGATCTTTCTCCTGCGAACTCTGCCTCAACAGACACTACGATGTCGAACAGNAAATCTCCCAAAAAGTTTCTAATCGAAAACCATAAGTGAATGAGTTGGGATTAATTATTTGGTGTTTTTATGTTAGTATTTTTACTTCCACATTGTAATCTCTCTCTCTCCCTCCCTCTCCCTCTCTCTCTCTCTCTCTTTCTCTCTCTCACTATCGGTGTGCATGCCAGATTTTAGTTGGATTCAGGTACGTATATTTTATCTCAATTCATAATAAAATAAAATAGTGAAAAGAAACGGAGGGAGGATAAGAGGAGCCGACTTTAATACGGGACTAATCCATTGAAATATTCAGAATTTAGTTGCACATTTCTTGCCAACTAAATTAATTCCTCCTCCCATTTATACGTGACTCTTCTCTACCGCACTCACTTCACATTACTCTCTCTTATTCGTTAAAATCCAATTTTAAACTCTCTGTGCTTCGTCTCCTCTTCCCAAGTTGCATTTCAAAGTCAATCTTCCTGATTCTGAAGTTGCAATTTTAAAATTAATCTTCCCGTTTCTTTAAAATTCTCTATTCTTCCTTTCTTTGTGAAGTTGCAATTTTAAAATTAAACCTTTTTTGAGATATGGGAGAGCAAAATGTTAGAGTCGGTCTTGAATCTATGGGCTACATTTTGAAGAATAAATTACAGTTGAAGTGTTTGATCAACCCACTGGAAGAAGAGCGCCGCAAAATCCAAGCGTTTGGAGGAGAGCTTCCTCTATGCATGATTCTCCTCAATGATGGTGCAATCCTAAAATCCTTACTTCTTTAATTTTATCTGCAATCTCTATTAATTCTGTTTATGAAAATTTGTTTTATTCTTTTTCATTAATTGGTCATTTTTGCTAGTGATTGATCAACTAAAACAAGAATGTGAAGAGAAAGTTGAACATGAAGAGATGGATTGGGAGAATAGTGTGGTCGAGATGGATTGGATAGGCTGCGATCAAAATTGGAACACTAATTGTAATAAGCATAATAGTAATATCACAAACGATTTTTACGAGGTATTTTTATGTAAAAACTAAAAATAATTTCTTTTTTTCTCTTTCATTTCTTTGTTATCTTGTGCATTTGCATTAAAAATGAGTTTTCACAGATGCAGAATGACAATGCTACATGTGTAGAATCTCAAAGCAGCAATGAAGATTTTTTGGTGATGAATGAAACAAATAATGTACAGGCTTCATTGCCGGATCTTTCTCCTGCGAACTCCGCCTCAACAGACATTACGATGTCGAACGACGATGAAAATCGAATCCGACATAAAAAGAGAGAAAAGCGCCGCTATTGGTCACCGGAGCTTCACCGATATTTTGTGGCTACATTGCAGGAACATGGTGGTAAGAACTACTGTTTTAATGAATTATCCAATGAGAGAAAAAAAAATTAAATTGTTACATTTTTTTTATTGAATTCAATTGAAATANCGGAGCTTCACCGATATTTTGTGGCTACATTGCAGGAACATGGTGGTAAGAACTACTGTTTTAATGAATTATGCAATGAGAGAAAAAAAATGAAACTGTTACTTTTTTTTATTGAATTCAATTGGAATGTGATGTGATTGTAGCTTATTATCTTTTTCAGCCGCAACTCCAAAGCAAATTAGAGAAAAAATGATGGCTCGTGGGCTAAAAAATAATGAAGTGAAAATTCATTTACAGGTAAATCAAATTTTATTTCAATCGAATAGCATTTTTCTATTTTTATACCACAAAGAAAATCTCTAACAATATAATTTTTATAATGTCTAATTATCTAAAGTTGTCTTTCAATGTTTCAGAAATACAAGTTGCATAAAAGAAGATTGCATCATTCTCGTCTGTTTATTTCACTGCGGGAAACCCGTCAGCCAGCATAGTACTTATATTTTTACTTCATCTTAGAGAGCCTTTCAGCTGGCTACTATATACATGCCACTCAAATCTTGTTTATTAACTTATCAAACATCTAACGTATATAGTTTATAGTCTTAGCCACCAAATCTATGTTAATTTTTTAAGAAATAAAAAAATTCTGTTTATGCATAAATAAATAAATTGTTATATATTTAAAAATTGAAGTAGATTAGGTGGAAGATATGTAAATACATAAAGATTGAGGGGTATGTATGTAAATCTTCCCTTAAAATATTTGAATAGAATTCACATTTTGAGTGAGGCGATAATAGTCAACGGGAGAAGATCTTATATTATCGTGCATTAACTATTAGTTTTTAATTCCAATGATTGAATCTTTTGAAAAAATAATGTAATATGCGAAATTGTTAAAAGTGAAAATACAGCATTTCATATGAACAACTGAATGCTACCATCTTGCCACGTATAAAATAAGGTATGCGCATACGTAGACTGACCACATTGCCCCAAAATAATTTTATAATAAATGAGTTATAAGCTCACTATAATCCACTCCACATTTTCATCCAAAATATACAATTTTAAAGAGAGACAAGCATAAACCTTACAGCAAATTTACAAACATAGTGACAGTCGAAACACAGAAGCATGTGTCAGTCAAGGAGCCCCTTGTGCTTGCACCATGAAACTGCAACCACATATAGCAGCAAGCTCCCGGCGGCGCCGCCGCCCACAGTCCACACGAACTCTGTCGTGCCAGCCTTGTTCTCGTCAAACAGATCGACCTTGATGTTCATGCCGAAAATAGCAACCAGAACAACAAAGGCGCTTACGATCAATGTGGCTGTCATTAGAACCACTCCCATCTGCAACAGATGGTTCTGCTTATCATCAAGCATTATGTTTATGTAGTCCTCCGTATCGTCTACGTATTCCCTTAGCTACAAAGTTAGAAGATAAATAAATTTCAACAGATTATTCTATTTCTGTCTACCTAATAAAAAATAACCATTATGTTGATTTGTTTATGTAGGATTTCTTTTGCTTTCAGTGTATGTGTGTGCAAGAATAGGTCCAAATGCACTTACTGTGGATAGCTTGTTCAATGTGCTATCGATCTGTACAAAATAAGCTTCCAAGAGCATCTCAAGCTCTTCCACATCGGGATGTTTGCCGCTGCTTCTAGTGCTGAAGGTATGACTTTCATGTCCATCCCCAAAGACATTGTGGGAAACAGATATTGCATGGTGGCTATGATTTTCGATGTTCTCATCCGATGAAATTTCATCCGGAATCCTAAAGATCACAATAATAGTGTTGAGTGCCTGCCGCATGGAAGTTTTAACAAAATATAAGGTAAACTATGAAATATGAAATAAAACAATGAATATTTTTATATCATATTTTTAAACCATGCAATATAAGACTAAACTTAATGCTTTATATTCCTAAACAATGCTCCCCTCATGAGAGAGATTGCATAATCAACTATCATTCCCTTTCAAATGAAAAATTTTATCACTATGAATCAAGTGTTCAATCCACCTAATGGAATCATCACGGGATTGTTCAATGTTGCTACAACACCATTTAAGCCACAAATCATATGAACCACTCAATATCAGCAAAACCATCAACTTTAATGGTAAGATCATTTTTCATGCAAAATATTGAGCCTATGAACAAGATTCAACCGCTTGATATTTCTCCAAAAATAAATACGCTTTTAGCTAATATAATATCAAACATAGCACAAACCTTTATCCGCATTAACAATCAATTATAAATTTGCATAATTACTCTTTCTTCATGAAAAGATCACATTTTCTTAGATCCACGCCTATGAATATTTTCTTGAGAGCACATGTTTAATCCCATTTTAGGATTGATGCCAAGGCAAATACCACTTGGGATTTACATCTCTATAACCTCGCTTAACACAGATGGAGGTGTTCGGTCTAATGATCTTTTATAATCTATCTGATGATCACTCTCATTCCTCACATGCCTTCTCTATTTTTAGGGTTCTAAAGGATTGGTGGCTTCAACGATGCATACGAGATGAAAAAAGGTACCACGATTGTATCTTCTTTGATCATCTCTTCTCCCATAAATATAAGTTTGTTAAAACCAAACCACATAAATGTTGATTTCTATGTGTGCATTCTCTCTCTGTCATGATTGATTTGTGGCACTTCATTTTGAATTTCGACGACATTTCATCTTTATAATATTTTGCCTTCCTCATTAGAAAACGACACTCATGTTGAACAAACCTTTAATCATCATCGCTATGTCATCCACAAGCAAAATTGATTTATTCCATTATCAAAAAAGACTTACAATTCAATTCATTATACCTTTCCCCATTGAAGCTGCAAGCTCGGTCCGATTGAGAAGATAGAGGAGACCCATTGGTTTGTTGTTGCTGCAAAAGCTTGTTTGTCAAATACATTTCAGCCATATCCTCATCATCATCCAGTAAGTGTTCAAGCTCATCTCTGACCTACAACAAAAGAAATGTTTGCTACTCAAATCAATTGAAAAGCTAGTTATAGAAGGGAGGGACGGAGGGATGGAACTGCATTGTTTAATTTCAGAAGATTAGAAGTTTAAGAAATGAGATAAGATGAGCTTGAGAAAACTTACAAAGTTTAGAGTGGCACAGTCAAACATATACCAAATTTGGGCTTTTAGTGGAAACATGATAGCTATTCTTGATATATTATTGGTTGAAAACCATCTATAATTACTATTATGTCATTCAAAGAGTATTAATGAAATTGATTTGCTTCCACCGGATTTTCAGCTCTATCATCCTTACTGTTGCTTGCTGACTTGTAACGATCATAATTCAACTATTGAACCTGAACAATTTATACAGAAACAAAGCAGAGAAAGTGCCGACGCAAGGTTGAACCATGTTTTCTTTCTTTCTTTTTTTTATTTTCTAAGTTATAAAGCTTCTGTGCTCAACATTAAACAAAGATATGCAATCTAAAGGCATGCTGAAGTTGAAATTACTAAAACCGGTTGGAAGTATTAATTCAAGCAAGAAAGACTACAACTTGAGTTTTTGGACCTTATTTGTTTCAGTAACTCAAGATGACCACCAAAGAATAGCCAGAATGATCCACATACAGAAACACAAAAATAAAATTTGTTCAACAAAACTAAGAATAAGCTCAGCAAAGCAACTAGAAAATGAAAATAATAATATTAACTAGCAAGTAAAAAAACTATTTTACATAATTACCAACTACGTCCCATGTAGTTACATATCTAACACCTAAACTTTTTACATTTATAGCAACCAAATCTTTCATGTTACAACAGAAATACCACCATTTTAAACTTTTAAAAAGTGAAATACACCATTTGATGCGTTAAGTATGGTTCAATTTATATAAAAATTAAAGTTTAGGCGATAAATATGTAAATACATAGGACATGAGTGGTATGTATGTAAATCTTCCAAATAAACAATTTTGTTATGGGCTCTTTCAACAGCATCTACAAAATAAACCAAATTAAAGGATTGTATTAGTTGCATTATATCCATAAGATTCATTGTAGCATATGTATTTCACTCAATAACAAGGATGGCGTTTAAAACAAAATAAAGTTGAGGTAAATAATTGAACTAGGAAAAGGGAATAAACCTTTTGAACACGTCCTGTAAGTGCCACCAAACGGCTTTTGATTTGACGAACATGTTCCAAATTGAGAGTACTGATTTTTGAGGTTAGTTTATCCAGAGCTGGATAAGCTTCATTCTCTAAAGTTTTTGCCTTAGAACCAAAAGGTAAAATCAATTAGTAGCAAAGATGCAATAATTCTATCAAAACTAAGAACATACATTAGAAATTTTGTAAATACATAGAATAAAAATATTGAGCAGACAAACTTGGATATGAATGCTTCCAGTCCTTTTTGCAAATGAGGATGTAAAAACTCACTTAATCCACAAATTATATGCAATCACTATCTTTCATGAAAATTTTGCATTTATTTTTTTCTAGGCAGATATTTCTAATCTGGCAACTCTATTTTCCTATGTTTTGGTTGAAAAATTTTAAATTTAGTTGTTCACGCTTAGATTAAATTGATCCTTCATATCTAATCTTTCTCTACAAGTCAGTACTCTATTAGGCTTCATGATGGGATCAAATAAATATAAAATTGTAAACCATGGACATGAATATGGGGATACGATCATGACATGATGCAACACAACATAACTATAAAAATTAGGACATTACAAACATGGAAACAATATTATATTTATAAATTATCAAAATAAAATATAAAACTTCGAGTAATTTGACTATTTTCTACTTAAGGAATATCAAAATGAAATATAATACCATATGAATAGGCTTAGCATAAGCATTCTTAAATCACTTCTTTGTCGATATCAATATTGATCATAATATGCCATAAAACCCTTAAAAAAAAAAGCACCAATGCCCTTTTGATACAATCAAACAAAATATGACTCTAAGAGCATATTTAGTGGGAGTTAACACAGCTAATCCTAAGGTCATTGTTTAAAAAGATATTTTAATTGCCCATTGTTTAAAAAGATATCATTAAGGCTTCTATCATCTTTCATCTTTAGTCTCTCCCTTCTAATTTGATAAGTGTGAGTGTTTATAAAAGAATTTTTAGATTAAATTTGTTGATTATTCATAAAGTTTTTATTAATTTTATCTTATATGAATAGTATTTTTACACACACCGTGCTAAAGGTTATATCTCTTCCCAATAATTGGATCATATCAAAAGTTTTCCTCGAGACTTCTTATGAAAAGAGTAGATACTTCATTTATGAGAGTATTTTGATTGAATAGACCTATAGCTACACATAAATCTAACTTTAAGTATCAAAATAGAAAAATTTCAAAGGAGGAAAATAACCATTTCCACAAACTTAAATGTCTGCCTACCTCCTGCATTTCAAAGAAAAAAGGCTCAGCTGTTTGCTCCTTGAAATTTTTTGAGATAATTACATACAATCCACATAAAACATTGATATTTACAAATAAACCACCCATGTGATTTTTTTGAACTACTGAACCGATCCTGTGCCATGATCAAACTATTGAGAATTTGAAAAACATAAAAATATGGGTTGGGGTTTACCATGAATTTTGATGTTTGAGTGAGAATTTGAAAAATGGATGAAAGCGTCAATACTAATGTTTCAGGGGGTCTCTATGTGATTGCCCAATTTTTCTTGTCATTGATGCTTCAATCATCAATTCTGTTCGTGATTATGTTCCTTCTAAGCGTTTGGCCCAAATGTTAAATTTCTATACTAAGGGGCAATTTGGTTTGCTGAAAAAAATTGTAGAGCACGAAGAATAGAATGTAAGAAAACAGGGTATTTACAATATTTAGAAAGATTTCACTTAGTGTAAATTAATGAGAAAACTTATATTACAGTGTTTGATTTGAAATATAATGAACAAAGTGTGAAGCTCAACAACAGCAATTTGCAGTGGTGATCGGAGATGGCAATCATCTGCGGGTGGCAACAGTTAGCGGGAAATTTGTAGATATATTCGGAAATCGACAATTTTTCATCAAATCAAATGCATGTAGGGAAGTTTACACCCAGAATGCAACAAACCTGCAAAGGGCAATGAAGAAAGCACTCAAACAGATTGATTCTCACCTCAATTTCTAAGCAGCTGCAAGCGGCTTCAAGACACGCTTCTAATGCGATGAACTCGAACGGAATAGCTTTAGGTCCGTCGGAGATCGCAGGATCTGTTGCCTCTTCCGATTTTCCTTTCTCGTCTAATTCTGTCAGAAGCTCGTCTTCTTCAGAGCAATCCACATTGCCGTATTTCTCTGGATAACTCCTACTCGACGCGATCTCTTCTAGGTCATATGAATGGCTCCCATCGCCAATCTCATCTTCATCATCTTCCATCTTCTAGGGCATAGAAAACAGAACGTTAACATTTAGGGAGATTTACATAAATACCACTCCAGTCTTATGTATTTGTCACATATCTAACATCTAAATTTCTATTTTTATATATATTTCATGTTACTTTCTGAATGAAAAGGTATATTTTATTATTTTTTAAGTTAAAATAATAGTATTTTAAATTTGATATTAATATAAAATATATTTAAAATATATTAAATTTGAAATATTTATCTTTAAAGTATTAATTTTTTTTAAAATATAATATTTTGTAATTTATAGTACATAATTTATTATTATTTCTCTCATAATTACTCATTTTATTTATTATTTTATTATAACACTACCTTAAATTATTATTATTATTTTATCTCTTTTATAATAAAAAAATTGGCTTGTGAGTCGGATTGAAATTGTGGACTTAGCTTTAGCAATCAAGCTAAAATTCAAATAGTGGGGCTCGGGCTCGACTTGAATGGTTTATACCTTGTTCCCACCTAATTTGGCAACACCCTCAATAGTTTTAATTATCACTTACAGGAATATAATAATAATTCGTTATACATGTTTTATTATTATTATTATTGTGATTAGTGAGCTTTGATTATGAGATTTTTTTCTCACTGAATCATTTATCAAAAATAGAAAGAAACTAATAATTTTTCGAAGAAAAATAGCAAATCAAGAGACTTTAATATAGTTCCAACAATAATATCTTCTAGTTATTCATATTGGCAAGAGATCTAATTAGTTGGAGGTCATTTTTTCAGTCTACTGTTACTTTGTCGACTACGGGAGTTGAGTACATGACAATCACTGTAGCAATGAATGAAGTAATATGGATTCAAAGCCTATTAGATGACTTGAGAATTGATAAAGAGTCTCTGACAGTATTCTGTGACAGTCAGAGTGCAATAATTTTGACTACGTATCCAGTTCAACATGTTCGAATCAAGAAAATTGATGTGAGATACCACTTTGTTCGGGACATGATTAAAGAAGACAAAATCTTGTTGAAGAAGATAGATACAGAGGAGAATACAACAGACATGCTTACGAAGATATATCAATCTAGAAGTTCATCTATTACAAGAGTGGTGAATATCCGATCTCAGGACTGATTGCCAAATAACGCATTTAGAAGAACTACACGTGACTTAATCTCTTTGAGAGGGAGGTATGTAGGCAACCATCATGGTGCAGCTGATTTGGAGTTAGAGCACAGGTGATTATCTCTCAGTTATCTGGAAGTAAGAGATTAGATGAAAATTGTTGCATTTATGGTTTTTATTTTAATGAGTTTATTTTATTTGATTTGTTTTTTTTTTTTGTCTTTCTTTATATGTTCTAAGTTTCCTCTATAAAAAGAGGCTCATAAGAGGTGTATTGTGTCGAGAAGTGTTGAGTTGTAATTCCAAGTCATCTTTTTTTCTGCTCATTCGGTCTTAGCGAAATCTCCCTCTCCGTGGACGTAGGCAAATCGATTCAACGCCGAATCACGTAAATCTTCTGTGTTTGTTTTTTGTTGTGTGAATTCCTACACTTCCGCATTGCTTTTGCAAAACAATTTAAATAATTATTCTATCTATTTCTTTTCCAATCAAAAGTTATAAAAATGTAAAGAAACAAGTAATCTGTTAAAATAGACCTCAATTATTTATATATAATCATTTTAGTCCCCGAGTTTATAAAAATTTAAATAAGAACCCCAAATTCATAAAGTAGTTTGACACTTTTACAAAAATATAGGACTAAAATGTAAAATGTAAATGCAACCTGGTGGCCCCGCCGGAGATTGAGACGGCGCTGCAACTGATGAACAAACGGCGAAACAATCGGATCTCTGCAATTGAGAAGGAGGACTTCGTGGGCCGTGATGACGGCTTTGATGTGCTCGAGATTGATGACGACGGCTCGCTCACGGCTGAGCACGGTGGAAGGATACGAGAGCAGTGGATCCAATATGCGGAGATCCCTCGCCGGAATCCCCGTGCGCTTCATGATCGCCTGCTTTCCGGCCTCCACCATTCGCGCTTCTCCGGCGGAATTGACGGCCAGCCATGCCCGAACGCCCATCGCCGCCGCCTTCTTTCTCCCGACCGCCGGAGGTGGTGGTGGAGGTTTTGATGACTTCTTAAATGGAGACGGAGAGTGTAGATCTCCGGCGATGTTCTCCGTCGCGCTCATCTCTCTCTCGCTCGCTCGCTCAGTGGGCACGATCAGTTTAGTGGTTGAAGAAGGTGATGGAGGTGGACGAGTGGGGCACGTGGCGGACAGTTAGTGGTGTAGGAGAAGGCCACTTATCCTATGCCCCCCGCATTGGATTGGAATCTTGGTTTTAATTATTGAGAAATTATTGATCTGGATTTGATTTGAGTAAATTTGAAATTAATGGAATATAAAATTGAAGGAATAGGTAATATTTAAAAACTTAATAATTATGAAATTAAGATATTCAATTTTTTTAAAAAAATTATCAATGAAGTATCAAAATTTAATTTTTTGCTCATAAATATTAAGACTTTTTTTTTATTATTTTATATAATGTCAAACATTTTAATCATAGCATACAAAAAAAAAAAAGAATTCTTAGCTATATATTACTGATAAAAAAGTTTTCATTGCTCAAAAAGAATATCAAAGATAAAATCGTACCTTAAAAATAATCAAAATTCAATTAAAAATTATCTATAATTATGATTTTAGTAAACTTACAATCAAATTGACCAGCTCAACGAGACAAACATAACGGCACCAAACTTGGTTCAATTTGAGTCAAGTTAAGCCTATATCAAGTTGTTATGTCGTTTTTGAAAATTTTTAGTACCCAATTGGAAGGTAAAATTAACTTCAAATCTGACAAACTTGTATTTGAACCGAGCATAATGACAAGACAAATATAATGAATCTGACATTATGGGATACATAGAGCAAGACATCCATGTGAGGCAGCGCCTAATAAATTCTAAGAGATTCCCTTAATTAACATTATGAGATAGAGATTTTATTTTATTATTTTTATTATAAGGTACCATATTTGAGTCGAGTGCGCATCTATACATGGCGAAGGAGTGAGAAGTGTCATGTCTCTGTTTTATTTTTGCCTTAAGGGATGTTGGACTAAACTTCATCAGATATCTTTGGTTTATCAAGTTGGATCCTTAATTGCTCACATCACATGCAAAGCGATGGTGCCTGCATACTAACACATTACATTTACTCATTGAGGAGATTACAATTATTGTGCGAGATGTTACTTTGATGTTGGGCATCAAAGTTGACGAGTGAGCGTTGATAGGGTTGAGAGTTGTTGGTTAGGGTGAGAGGTGAGTTAGATGGTCTAACTACTGCAATGATCTACTAGGCAGTCACTCAGATACAAACATATACTCTACAACCAGACAGTTGCTCAAACAGTTACTGCTAGATTCTAGATGGGTTATGCCGGATTGCATATTTGTGTACCCTTGCGATGGTTGAGGTGGATATTCTAGAAAGCGACATATGAGGATTTGTATGTTATTATCACTCAAAGGCATATATAGGCTTATATACTCTTCATAGTAGTTTGTTTTCTTATTTATACTTATGGATTTGATATTTACTTGCAGTGCTTGCAAGTTATAGAAGATCTTTCACTTTTCTCCCAGTACTTTATTGGAATAACAACACTGACAAATTTGTACAAAGAGCTCACCATGCTACAAAGCCTGTGTTAGGTATGGCTCATACACCAGATAAGGGACAAATGCTTCCGCTTTA
>JXCR01095812.1:6373-27040 GCA_002079205.1 Phalaenopsis hybrid cultivar | reverse complement strand
ATATATATAGTTGAGTAGTAGTATTTCAAGCCAAAGCAAGCCGAACACGAACGAACAAATATTGTTTGTGTTGTTCATTTTGACTTGAAATACTACAGATGTATTAATTATTGGATTTTTATTTAAAAATTAAAATTAAATTTATTTTTTTATTACATTTCCTCCAATTAAGTTACATAATATCAAACTTCCTAATATATAATCATTAGATTCAATACTTTTCAGAAAACTTAGGAGGGTCATGTCAAAAATATAATAGCAGCACAGCTTACAAAAGTTCAATTGGGCTCATAGGTCTGGTTTGGGTCTAATCCAAAAAATTGACACTACCAGAAACTAATTGTCTTGAACTCGACCCACCTTTAAAACGACTAAGCCAAACACGACCCACATCAACCATTTAATATACAAATACTAATTACTAACACGGGTCAAATTTGAGTTAACATGTTATCTTCGGGTTAATGTCATGTTAGCCGGTATTTAATTTTGAGACAATTTCGGATTGGTAGGTCAACCCGAACCCAACCTAAAAAATTAAACCTGCTACAATTTTGATTCGAACTCGACCCAAAAATTAATCAAGTAGGCCCTAACCCAAACTTTTAAGTCATGTTTAAGTTAGTTTGACACATCAGATCAATTTTTGACACTCGTAATCAAATATTATATAGTATACTTCTAGATCATGATGTCTGCAATAGCAATTAAGAAGATGATTAAATATTTTTGGTTTATCTTCTTTGTACCATTAAGGCAAGCAAATTGATTGATCCTCAATTTTTAAATAATATAGATTCAATCCCTTTTAATAGCTTGAGTTGATTAGGTTTGTGGCTGTTAGCAGTAAGAACTGCCAGAGGTCATAGGCAATTAATATCATTCACTTCTTCAATCTACATCTGGATCATTTGCATATAAGACGAGTGGCATGCGGATTCCACACACAATAAATGATTTGTGCAAACACGAAAAAGGTCGTGGTCCACTCGTTGGGGGCTCTTCTCACACATACGTGTGGACGATTCGATTCACATTCTAATAACTAATTTTTCTGTCCTTCTATGATGACATGATCGAGTTCATTTGCGATTAGAGATTGTCCACCAGAGAAAATGGCATATAGAGTCAATGACATGAGAACAGAGTTAAAATTAGGGCTAATTTGAGCTTGGCATTGGCAGGCTCGAGCTCAGGCTGTAGCCTTGCTCATTGGAAGAGATAGCAAAGGAACCGGTGCATGAGCTCGAGACAGAATGGTGATGATGAGAGCTCAATTCAAGCCGAATTGGTAAGATATGGAGCTGGAATAATAACAGCAGCAGCAGCAGCAACAACAACAACAACAATAATATGTGGTTGGGGCTTATAGAGGTTTTAACATATTTATGAAAGTGAGTAATTCATTTTAAAATGTTATATTTTATTGTGATATTAAAGATTAGAGTGTTATGTATATAAATAAGAAAATTTTGATTTTTGATATATAAATATATAAGAATTATGTGGTATGTATGAAAATGCCCCTGAAGATTTACATAGCTCAATTCCTGTATTTACATGTATACCAACTAAACTTTATTTATTTACATATCGAACATCTAAATATCAATTTTTACATTTATCTTACCTTTTCTAAGCATAAAAATGCATTTAAAAATTAAATTAGTGATTTTTTATTTGGTATAAAAGTTTTGTTGGTATGAATGTAAAAAGTAAAGTTTGCATTTGATACGTATAGACGAACAAATTGGGTGGTATTTTTTTCAATTGCTTAAAAATTATGATGAATACATTTTTTATGTGATATAAAAAATACTAGTGCAGATGAAATATATATATATACATACATACATACATACATACATACACACACGCACGAAATATGTGGCATACAATGCCCCTGCATTATTTATTCTAGTAATTATAAATAAATATCTTAATATTATACTATCTTCTCATGTATTTTGAAGTGTGTGTGTGCGTATTCATATAGACATATATACATACATNTATTTAAATTTTGCCTCATAAAATAAATTATAGCCGTATCTTGACTTTCGTTTTTGTATTGTTGTGATTGATGGTCATAATACTAATATATTCAAAGGCAAATGACTTCCAAAAGAGCTATTCAGTGTGGTGGGCAGCTTAGGACTTAAATACTGTTTTACGGCTCTACACCTAGCCGATGTAGGATTTTTTATCCGTGACATTCTTCTCCACCCAATCACGTGACGCCCTCGTCACGGATCGGCTCCACCAAATGTCTCACTAGACCATGGAGAGCACACACCTGGCAGACAGTAATCTGCTCTGATACCACTTGTCACCTCCTAAAAGAGCCTTTAAACGAGGTGAACATAAACAAAATTTTAAGCTCGAATTAAAAACAAGTCGAACACGAAAGATCGTCTGTTCGGCCATAGTATACTTGTAGCCATGTGGTTTTATTGTTTTTATTGCAAGAAAATGGTGTGGGATGGAATCCAAC
The DNA here is from genome assembly GCA_002079205.1 of Phalaenopsis hybrid cultivar. NCBI lineage: Eukaryota > Viridiplantae > Streptophyta > Magnoliopsida > Asparagales > Orchidaceae > Phalaenopsis > Phalaenopsis hybrid cultivar. The sequence continues at coordinate 24,546 of JXCR01095812.1, read as the reverse complement.
ACCAAACTTTTATTTTTTAAAATTCATTTAAATAAGCTAATATCGAGTGGAAAGCGAACAACAATATGTAAACCTAGCCGAATATGTACACAATTTCAAACATGAGTTAATTTCAAACGAGTTAAACACAAGTTAAACTCGAGCTCGCTAAAATTCAGCTCATTTACAAACTTACATAGAAAACATAGCATGATTAGAAATAGAATCATGAACCATAGATTTCATTCTATAAGAAATTAAATAATCAATCCAATGTCTAAAGCAAACCACATACAATGAAAGGAATGTCTCCCACCAAATCAAAGTGCAATCAAATAATTCAACATACATTTTAGTGCTTCTCAATATGGATCACTAAAAAAATTACAATAAACTCCTCCTCTAAAAGCTAAATAGGGACATAAATGTAATATGTGCAAAATATCATTTAAAAGAAATTAAATTTAAATTACCTTAAATCCATCAAAAAATAGAATGTCAATGGGCTCCATAGTGTAGCTTTGCTAAATAAGGCTTTGGGATATATAGATCTTATAGTTGTATTAAATTTCATTTTGTTTAATTTTATACTTGAAAACTATAAAATCTTAAGATTAGTTTATAAAACAATGCCTAATTGAGTTCTTATAAAGAAAATTGAGCAATGTTATGTGCTCAAATCTTTAAGGAATCACCCTTAAATTGATCTTGATTGAGGTAGATGGTTATTTTAGGAAATTGACATTATCAAAATTAAGTTTCAAAATGAGCTAGGTCCATTTTAAATTAACTAAGTAAAGTTAGATTGGCATAGGTTAACTAGATCTTTGTACAATATCTATACTTCACGTAGGTAACTATGTTCAGACAAAGGACTTTGAAAGGTCTAGTCTAGTAGGTTTTAATCATGGGCACACCTAAGTTTACTATGTTATGGCCGGTGAGTCTATGTCTAATAAAACTTGAAGATCAATCAATAATTTATCAATCCAAAGTGAGGCCAAGTTTTTCTAAATTAGTTGGTTGTGGTTTAGTGTTTTACCGAGCACCAAATATTTTACTTACTAGATAATTTTTTGATTACCGGGGCTCTAAGTGTCCTATAAAGATTGGGTAATTAATCTAACCAAATTTAATTAATGAACGAAAAGACATGATCTTTCGTAGGCTAAAAGGAAGGTCAATAAAGTGTCCCAATGAACAAACCGTGCTTTACCTAAAACTAGGGGAAGTAAAATTCATTCACAAAAAAAGCTTCATAGGAGAGTTGGAAGTTACATAAGGCTATTGACTAGAAGATCCATTTCTAGTTTATGGACTAATAAAAAATTTTTACAAGACTAATTTTATCTACGGCGTATCAGATTCACCAAAGAGCTCCTCATCAAGAACGACATGATTTGAGATGATATCTAAAACACAATCATCCATTCAAGCCACCACTGCAAAATACTGAAGGTTTTGCTCGATCTCCATCAGATTTCCCAGAGACTTTCATGAAGAACAAAGGGATGTACGTACTTACTATTCCCTCAAAATAAAATCCTAGCTACCAATGAAATCATATCCATCAACTAACATATGTTACACTAGAATAAAAAAATTTCCTATTCTATTCTTATATAAAAGCCTACTTTGGTGACCAGACATCAACCGCTATATTTTAGAGGGGTCATATTACTTCAGGTTGATGGTCAAACCCCCTCCAAAAAAAATAGTAATTATTTTTTTAGCCCATAAAATATTATATTAATATATGTAGTTCCCCTAATGAGAAAAATCTCCATGCCTACATCCATTAATTAACTAATTATGTCTAAAGTTTAAGGAATGATGACCACTAATCATGTCACATTGACCCCCCAACTAAAGAATATGATAAGAACAAAATTAAACTTCTAGAATGGGTGGACCTCCATGATTAAGCAAACTTAAACAATACTCCAACTCCTAATATCGTTAGCCCACCACCTTTAACTTACATCTAATTTAATATTTAGTTTAATGAAAACAATAAAACACGTTTTCTTTATAATTCTAGAACCATGCTATTTAATTATTTGAACATAGATTGATTTCTTATATTTATACCATTCAAATTTTGTATGCCACGTCAAACAAACTACGATGTTAATTTCAATTAATATGCACTTTATGATCGGTCTCTACAGTGGGGGTGTCAAAAAAGCTCACTGTTTTGTGAGCAGCTCGTGTTCAACTCGTTAATCATCTAGTTTCTGTTCAAATCGTTTATTAAGTAAACGAGTCAAACACAAACAACTCTTTGCTCGTTCGTGCTCAACTTGTTTTAGATCGAAATACAAAAAAATTTACATATAGTATTGTACCTTCTATGGTTTTACGTTTCCTATTGAACAAAATTGGAGCAGGTTTGAATCCAACAACCTACATCTAATTTTTTCTGTCTAATTTCAACAAACAAATTTCGAGCCGAATACGAGCTACTTTCTAATACGAGTCAATTTTGAACGAATAAAACATGAGTCAAGCCTGAACACCCTTAAACTCGACACGTTTCTACGCTGGAGATCCTTGTCATAGTGTGAATGGAAGAGACTCTCCCACGACCAAAAAGAGCACATGAAGTTAAAGCTNATGTATATATATATATAATATTTTGTGTCTTTATAATACATACATACATACATCATACATATACATATGTCTACATACATATTTTCTTACTTTAAATCCAACGAAGTTCGTGTCCAATGATCAACATTTCGTAAAATTCACCTTGCTGCCGAAAAACTAGCGGGCCTCAGTATTGTATGTTCTTTTAAAGGCCTGGAGGCCCATTAGCAGGTCTATCCAGTTAGTTTGCGAAGCTTAATAGTGATCCAATTATTTAAATTTTGTATAATTCGAGCTATAATTGAGTTTAAATCAAACCCATTGAAATATTATGTTCTAATTTTTTTGCTTAAAAAAAAGATAAAATTAAGAATGTAATTACATTTAAAAAATGTAATCGATAAAAAACTTCAAATGAATTAATTTATAATTTTAAATTGAATAAACTATCAAGATTAGTGAAACATTGTTATATCATAAATCATTTGTAATTCACATAATTTTGAAGGTGTTGATTTCAATTATGTGGACTCGTGCCAAAGGAATAGAACACCGAAAGATCAGAGAGAGAGAGAGAGTGTGTGTGTGAGAGAGCGAGCAATAATAGCACAGCAAAGAATGACAGATTTGCATTAACTTTTATTCATAAAATGGATCACTTATATATAGAAATGGGGTTTTATATATTTACACACTGTATCTCTAAGTTACGTAAGTACAACTTGGGGGCTAACTTGAGCTTGGTTTTTTAGCTCATCAAGCTAAATTCACGAGCCACTTATCGAGCCAAGCTCTAGCCAGTTCCCAAATCTGCTTGACTCACTTGCACCCTTACCTTCCACAGAACTGTTAAAACATTAAATCAGCCGAAAGTAAATGTTAATAAAGATTGCATCATTAACGTTAATAAACTGAAAACATATGTCTCATTAACGTTAAAAAAAACGGTCAAAAACCGTCTTTTATTTAAAAAAAAAAAAGTAAATTTCTCAACTCCTGCCATTAATCTAAAGACGTAAGTTTCTTCATCCCTGCAATCAATACATCACATCGCTCCACTCCTTATATAAACCTATCTCACGAAGGCTGAAAGGCATCCCCCCATCTCCGTCCTCCGGAACGCTAAACCTAGCAAAAAAACAGGAGAAGAGATGGGAAAGCAGAGCAGCAGCAAGTCCTCCGTTCTCCTCCTCATGGTGGTCGTGGCCATGATGTCCAGCTTGCCCAGAGAAGCGGAGGCCGGAAAGCTGACCATCTCGTGGCCAAAATGGTTCTGGTGCTTCCCGGACTGCGTCATCGGGGAGACGTGCTTCCTGAAAGTCCATCGCTACTGCACGGCAAACATTAAAGAAGTTTCTATACTTAACTGCATCGTCGTCGCTCTCGAATGGTGTGATTTAATGTTCTTTGATATTAATTTATATATCCCACCCACCCCCGCTCCTCCGGCCTTAGATTCCGTCAACGGTAACTTCTCCATTCAAATTTTTTATTTTCTTTTTATTTACATTCTATATTATTTCATCAAATAAATATCATGATGAGTGATATTGCTAAAATAATAGGTTGTTGTCCATGTTTGGCTCATTAAGAAGCTCGTATTGAATTTGCTCGCCGAGCAAACGAGCCGAACATGATTATATTTTTTGCACTTGAGCCAAACACGAATAAGAATTTGTTCATTTATGTTCGGCTCGTTTTGGCTTGAAGTCGAGCACGAGCAAAACAAAGATTTATTCATTCGTGTTCAACTTATTTTTATCTAAAATAATTAAAATTATATATGTTTGATTGATAAGTAGCATTTTTAAATAACTGCGAAGATTTATGATCAATTAAAATTATTATATTAAAAAAATAGAATAATATTATATTAAATTAAATTTAAATGATGTTTTAATATAAATTATAAGATTTAAGTCTGACCTCAACAACTAATATCCTACAATTACATTACTAGAGTTTTCAAAATATTTCTTTATTTACCAACAATACTTGCTTGGCTCGCTAAGCAAACGAGCTGATCACAATTATGCTCAAAATATAAACCAGCAGAGCAGGAGCGGAACCCGGGTTCACTCGTGATCGGCTCGTTGATACCCCTAATAGAAGCTATCTTCAGACAATATCAAATAGCGATTTTGTTACTGAAATATATTGATAACTTTATCATAAAATTACAGGTGATAATGAGACGGAGAATAACCAGATAGCTGATTTGGAATGAAGAGGAAGAGGCCTGCTTGACTTCGGCGCTGCTTCTGCAAGTGTTATATCAAATAGTCTTCATAGTTAATTTGGTTCCATTTAGAAGCTGAGGTCATTGGTATCTTCATGTTTGAGTTGCAATGCATCTATGATTTCAAATAAAAATATAAATAAACATTTAATAAATTTTGATTTTGTGCCTTCCTGATTTTCATGAGATGTGAGACTCCACAAATAAATCATTAAATGTTAAGAAATTATTATTTTTTTTTATCAGTAATATTTTGTGGCTCAACTCTACATAAAGATTGTGTTCATATTCAAGATTGTGTATTCAATGGTTATAAATATACTAGATATATGGGTATACTGCATAATTTACATCTATAATCAGAGGACGATGACCCCATCAAAAACTTGTAACTTGCATGATACGATCCTAATATTCTAATAATTTTAATGTTGGCATAACTTGATATCACACTACAATTATTGATATTGGTTTTTAAATAGTCACATTTTAATAAGAGATCATGAATGATTTGACCACGCCATGCAAACAAAAATGGATAGGCTCCAATTTGACCCATCGGGCTGCACCAGATCGACGGGTGATGCCCGTGCAAGTCCTGTGACTAAAAATAAGGTCAACATCTGTTGCAGGGTAATTTGGGGACGGTGCACCCGTGTCTGTACGGTGCGCCAATGTAAGAGTATGTAGTGAGCTCCACAGCTTTAGGGGGTGCCTGCACCATGTTAGATAACGGGTGACATTTCCATGCCCATGAGTGTGCAGCAAAAATAATTTGAATGTCACTAGAAATAAATTATGTAACATCAAATGATGTGATAAAATTCCAATACCAATGTAAGCAAGAGTCCATCAAACTTATCACAGTACATCGGAACATGACACCGCCGTGCTAATATATATACTGCTCATTCCACATAAAAAAAATTCAAAGATTAATTTATTTTAATAGATAATAATTGGATGTAGTGGATCCACCTTATCGTGTCTGAGAATCCCAGGAAGATTTCCTTGTCTATTCTGTAGTGCAATCCCTTGCCTCGATTTCCTTAGATTCGCGATTTCAAGCGACGGAGGTAATCTATGCGTGTGTGTTTCTTGAATAAGGTTTTCGTGAAGTGAAAAAGAGTTGAAGAGAAGAATTTCGGTGTGTGTTTCTCTTTTGGGATCTCCATTATTTGTAGAGAGGAGATCTGAGCGAGCTTTCTAGATTTTTCTAAATTTCATAAGTGTCCTCAGTAGTCAAAACATAGAACTCTAAATGCCCCATTAAGTCTTTTTATGGGGCATTTACATATATATATATGTATATGGTCATTGGGCGGCAAGTCGGTAGGCAAACTGCGTTGTCAGTCGTAAGGACTCTCTGATCCGAGTTTGATATGTACGGGGATGGATAACACATATGTGGAGCGATGTTATCAAATATGTATATATATATGGTCATTGGGCGGCAAGTCGGTAGGCAAACTGTGTTGTCAGTCGTAAGAACCCTCTGATCCGAGTTTGATCTGTACGGGGATGGATAGCACATATGCGGAGCGATATTCTCAAATACCATTCTCTTAATTAAAAAAAATTAAAGATAATTAAAGCCTCTAATACAGTAATTAATGCCTTGAATATATTGTACTAGGCTCAAAGGTAGGAAAAAATATTCTGTCCAGACGTCCGAATTGTGAAGCACAGTCGATAATGTATCTGGCGGCCGAAATCTTCGCAGTAATACTTGATATCGAGCAAGTGAGAGTTAAAAGATTATAACATCATTCAACTCTATCTCTTGATATTTATTCTCATCCATTTTTATAAAATATCAAATTTGTCATTTATTTATTTATTGAGTATTATCTAAGGTATTAAAGTTATTTTGTTTATTTATTTAATTTCATCACATTTATTTACGTTTTGATAAGTACTACTCCTTTATATTTAAGGGGAATTTACATACATACCACACAAATCTTTTATATTTACATATCTATTTAACACGTAAATTTTAATATTTACATAAATATACAACACTCAAATCTTTAATATCACACCTACTTAAGAAAAAAAGGTTAAATTTTTATTTTCGTGCATAAATTTATCACACCAAAACATCATAAATGTAAATTAGAAAATTTCGGTGTTAGATATGTAAATATAAGAGAATTGTGTGGTATGTATGTAAATTTCCTTTTTTTTTATGATTTATTCAAATAGACCAAACTCTATTTAAATAGAAGCGTGGGAATCAGCTACCCATTCACCCCACTTCTTAACTTTGCCTTTTTACATTTATACCCTAAACATGTAGAAGTTGATGTTTAGAGGCTTTATATGAAAATACGTAAGAATTAAGTGGCATGTATGTAAATGTTAGAAAATTAAAAGTGATGTGTGTATGTTGAATTGATTGAGGATAACTTGTGTGCTTGTGTTTCTTCCCTCTTTTTAAGGGCATATTTGAGGCACCTCGGCTTGACAACACGTAAATCAAGTTCTTGTTCTCTTTTAATCCCGCGATTTTATGGTGGGAGACTACACTTTCAACTGCTATTCCTCGAATAAGTGCGCAATACTTTCTCTTTCTTCGAATAATAATGATGATGATGATAATAATAAAGTCAAAATTGAGGTTCACAATCAACTTCTACTACTAGGGAGGGAGAAAAATAATAGTTGACTTCAAAAATAAGATTTTTTATATGTGTTTTTATTTGGAGCAGTTACATAAATACTTGATGCGTGGTAGAAAATCCGCGATGGTAGAGTAATGAATTATCGTCTTAGCATTGTACGAGAATTCAACACACACACAGATGAAAGAGAACCAAGCAGAGACAATTCCAGAAATTTTTTCGTGGAAAACCCAGAAAGAGAAAAACCACGGGGACTGCCCCAGTTGTGAATATCCACATTTGTTTGATGATTATAGAAATCTATTGTCTCACAGACAAGAAATGTAACTATATTTTTCAGATTACAATGTTGACTGTTAGAGTCTGGTCGACGACTGTCGACGGTGATCGACGGAGGGCAGCGATGGTCGACGGAGGTCGACGGTGGTCACTGATGGTCGGTGGTGGTTGATGTCGGCCGACTGCGATCAACACTGACAAGGATGTTGTGGGACTTGAGCTTCTTCTCAAAGCCTCAAGTTCTCTCTCCAACCCCCTCTCATGTGAGGGGTGGGGCTCTATTTATAGTGTTTTGAGTGAAATTAATACATAAATATGAACTATTTTGATCGGGCGGTTCAGAGAGCTTCTTTCAAACAGATAATGTTTGGTGGACATTTGAGTGCCTTAACGAACACAGATCAAGTGATTAAATAATTCTTGAAAGATTTCCAAATACATTTGAAAGATCCAATGAATGTTGAATTTAGCAAGTTCATAGTCGAATCAAGCGTCTCGACAAGACGAATCCAACGAGCTCAAGATTGCTCAATTTCGACATCGTTAAGCCACTCAAATGTCCATCAAACGTCATAAGATCAAGGGAAGCTCTCCTAATCGTCTGATCAAAATGGTTCATATTTCTGCATTAATTACACCAGAACATTATACATAGAGCCCCACTCCTCACATGAGGAGGAGGAGGCTAGATAGAAAACTTGAGGCTTTGAGAAAGAGCTCAAGTCCAACATCATCCCTCTCATTGTCGATCTTCGTCGACCACCACCAACCGCCGTCGACCACCACCGACCCTCGAAGTCCATTGTCAACCTCTGTCGACCACCACCGATCGTCTTCGATTGTCATTGACTACCGTTGATCACCGCCGACATCTGTCGACTATCGCTGACCAGACGCTGCCAGCCGATGTTGTAATTTGGAAAGCTAGTAAACATTTACCATCTGTGGGACAAGAGATTTCTGTAATCATCAATCAATAGTGAATTTTCACAATTAGGCCAAACCCAGTGATTTTTCCATTTCCGGGTTTTCCACATAAAAGTTTCTATATAAACCCTTTGATTTTGTGCCATTTGATTTTGTGCCTTCCTGGTTTTTAAATAGTCACATTTTAATAAGAGATCATAACTGATGTGAGCACGCCATGCAAAAAAAAAATAGGCAGGCTCCAATTTGACCCATCGGGCTGCACCAGACCGAGAGGTGATGCCCGTGCAAGTCCAATGTGACTAAAAATAAGGTCAACATCTGTTGCAGGGTAATTTGGGCACGGTGCACCCGTGTCTGTACGGTGCGCCAATGTAAGAGTATGTAGTGAGCTCCACAGCTTTAGGGGGTGCCTGCACCATGTTAGATAACGGGTGACATTTCCATGCCCATGAGTGGCGCAGAAACTATTTTGTAGTACATTCCCTTTTCCTCGATTTCCTTAGATACGCAATTTCAGCGACATGTTCAGGTGTTATTGTGGTGATATTGATGTGCTATTGTGTTATTCTAATACTGAGAATATTCTCAAAACACAATAATACATGAAAACCACCACAATAACACATAAATAACGTGGAATAACACTGGGAAATATTCTTTTTATGCTAAAATAAATTTTGTTTTATTTTCTATCACCTCCACATGACGTGATTTTATTAAGCTTTTCAAATCTGTATATCACATTGAAAATACCACCTTTTTAATTTTTAAAAAGCGGAATGCGGATTTTCATTATTGGGGAAGGTGATAGACGTAAATATATGAAAACTGAATGGTAGGCATGTAAATCATTCTTTTCATTTTATTTTAGGAAAAATTATATACACACAACATTATTTTTATGGATTTATGTCTGAAGCTTCATTTCGACACCTCTAACATTTTATTTATGAATGAAAATATTAATTTAATTATTAGAAGATCATAATGAATACTATTTATCATATAATATAATATTTTATCATATTTTAAGGACTAATTCGTAAATACTAAAAAGTGGTGTTTTTGTAAATACTTAAATTGTAAATACTTTACCATTTAACTAATTCCTTGAAAGTGGTGTTTTAAAATTTTGATCCGTAAGCAAAAATTAGCGTTTGGATGTACTCTGCGGCAAAAACGACTCAACAGTCAAATAACACGTGCGCCGTTGACGGTTATTCTGTTTTTGACCAGCCGTCCCACGTGCCACAACCCCACCGGCGTCCCAAGAGCCAGCATCCCAAGTCAACAAAACCCACTCCTTCCCTTCCAGCTCCACCCCATCTCCTCTTTCCTCTCAAACCCAAAATGCAAGCTCGCCGCTTTCTTCTCCATCAACAGCCGGCGCGAGCTTCACCGGCCGGAAACCACCGCCCCTCCGCTCCTTCGTTCGAGGCTCAGCTTCACGCCGTCAGTAGACCTCCATCGAAACCATTGAAGAAGCTCGAAACACAACGGCCGCCCAGATTCTACCGCATCGATCCAATGGGATTCCGACACCTCGTGCAAGCGCTTACCGGAAAACCAAAATCGCCGGCTTTAGCGGAGTTGAGATGGTCGCCGGCGTCGGCTACCTCGCCTGAAATTTTGCAGCAAGAATGGAAAGTGCCGGATTTGGAGTGTTGGAATTGTGCAGAAGAGTTCTAAAGCTCTAATTTTTATGTCGTTGATTTTGTGGGAAATTTGTGTGCTTTATGGGAAGTAATATTTTCTCTAATTTTTTTTTTTAGTTCTAAAGCTTTAATTTTTTTTATATACCGATTATGTTCTTTTTAATTTTTTTTTAATTTTTTTTTATTTCAGTGTTCAAATTGAGTGTAAAACGATAATTAATATTTAATGATAATTATTACTAATTTTAGAAATTTTAATTTTATAATAAAATTACAAGACAAGAAAAAAAGATAAAATAAAATTGTTAAGACTTAAAATATTTTATTTTTGCAATCGATCTTGGCATGAAACCAAATTCATTCTCTAGTATTTGCATAATTTTGCTCCATTACTATCAATTAATATTGTCNCATACATACATATATATATATATATATATATATATATATATATATATATATATATATATAGTGTCTTTGTAATACATACATACATACATACATACATACATACATACATACATCATACATATACATATGTCTGCATACATATTTTCTTAGTTTAAATCCAACAAAGTTCGCGTCTAATGATAAACATTTCGTAAAATTGACCTTGCTGCCGACAGATTAGCGGGCCTGAGTATTTGCATGTTCTTTTAAAGGCTTGGAGGCCCATTAGCAGGTCTATCCAGTAAGTTTGCGAAGCTTAATAGTGATCCAATTATTTAAATTTTGTATAATTCCAGCTATAATTGAGTTTAAATCAAACCCATTGAAATATTATGTTCTAACTTTTTTAGGCAAAAAAAATGATATAATTGAGAAAGTAATTACATTTAAAAAATTTAATCGATAAAAAAACTTCAAATGAATTAATTTAGAATTTTAAATTGAATAAACTATCAAGATTGGTGAAACATTGTTATATCATAAATCATTTGCAATTCACATAATTTTGAAGGTGTTGATTTCAATTATGTCTGGGAGTCCTGCCAAAGGAACAGAGCACCGAAAGATGAGAGAGAGAGAGAGAGAGCAATAACAGCAAAACAAAGAATAACAGTTTGCGTTAACTTTTATTCGTAAAATGGGCCACTTATATATCGAAATAGGTCTTTATATATTTACACACTGTAAACCTAAAGTACGTAAGTACGACTTGGGGGCTAACTTGAGCTTGGTTTTTTTAGCTCATCATGCTAAATTCACGAGCCACAGATTGTCCACCGAGCTCTAGCCAGCTCCCAAATCTACTTGACTCACTTGCACTCCTACCTTCCACAAACTGTTAGAACATTAAATCAGCCGAAAGTAAATGTTAATAAAGATTGCATCATTAACGTTAATAAACTGAAAACATATGTCTCATTAACGTTAAAAAAAACGGTCCAAAACCGTCTTTTATTTAAAAAAAAAAAATAAATTTCTCAACTCCTGCCATTAATCTAAAGACGTAAGTTTCTTCATCCCAGCAATCAATGCATCACATCGCTCCACTCCTTATATAAACCTATCTCACGAAGGCTGAAAGGCATCCCCCCCATCTCCGTCCTCCGGAACCCTAAACCTAGCAAAAAAGAACAGACAGGAGAAGAGATGGGAAAGCAGAGCAGCAGCAAGTCCTCCGTTCTCCTCCTCATGGTGGTCGTGGCCATGATCTCCGGCTTTCCGAGAGAAGCGGAGGCCGGAAAGCTGACCATCTCGTGGCCAAAATGGTTCTGGTGCTTCCCGGACTGCGTCATCGGGGAGACGTGCTTCCTGAAAGTCCATCGCTATTGCACGGAAAACATTAAAGAAGTCTCTATATTTAACTGCATCGTCGTCGCCCTCGAATGGTGTGATTTAATGTTCTTTGATATTAATTTATATATCCCACCCACCCCCGCTCCTCCGGCCTTAGATTCCCCCAACGGTAACTTCTCCATTCAAATTTTTTATTTTCTTTTTATTTACATCCTATATTATTTCATCAAATAAATATTATGATGCTTGATATTGCTAAAATAAGAGGTTGTTCTCCATGTTTGGCTCGTTAAGAAGCTCGTGTTGAATTTGTTCGCTGAGCAAACGAGCCGAACATGATTATATTTTTTGCACTCGAGCCAAACACGAATAAGTATTTGTTCATTTATGTTCGGCTCGTTTTGGCCTGAAGTCGAGCACAAGCAAAGCAAAGATTTATTCATTGGTGTTCGACTTGTTTTAATCTGAAATAATTATAATTATATATATATGATTGACGAGTAGCATTTTTAAATAACTGCAAAGATTTATGATCAATTAAAACTATTATATTAAAAAAAATAGAATAATATTATATTAAATTAAACTTAAATGATATTTTAATATAAATTATAAGATTTAAGCCTGACCTCAACAATTAATATCCTACAATTGCATGGCTAGGGTTTTCAAAATGTTTCTTTATTCACGAACAATACTTGCTCGGCTCGCTAAGCAAACGAGCTGATCACAATTGTGCTCAAAATATAAACTAGCAGAACATTAACAATGATAGTTTTTAACGAGCTGAACATGAGCGGAGCCCGGGCTCACTCGTGTTCGGCTCATCGATACCCCTAACAGAAGCTATCTTCAGACAATATCAAATTGCGATTATGTTACTGAAATATATTGAAATTTTTATCATAAAATTACAGGTGATAATGAGACGGAGAATAACCAGATAGCTGATTTGGAATGAAGAGGAAGAGGCCTGCTTGACTTCGGCGCTGCTTCTGCAAGTGTTATATCAAATAGTCTTCATAGTTAATTTGGTTCCGTTTAGAAGCTGAGGTCATCGGTATCTTCATGTTTGAGTTGCAATGCATCTATGATTTCAAATAAAAATATAAATAAATATTTAATAAATTTTGATTTTGTGTCTTTCTGGTTTTCATGAAACGTGAGACTCCACGAATAAATCATTAAATGTTAAGAAATTATTATTATTTTTTAATCAGTAATATTTTGTGGCTCCCATCTAAGTGTTAAAAATATAATGAGACTCGTACTTCATGTGATCGTTGTTTGATGCGTCTTTTCGACTTGTCGGAGCAGTTTGTCTGACCCATATGTAATATTTAGGCCGTTTCTAAAGCCTCTTGTCCCTTGCTCGCATCGGTCAAAAATGATTTTGTAAAGAATTGTAAACAAAGTCATTATAGGCTTATCTCATATTAGGAGGCTTGATATAACTTCTAAAAGTATATCATTATACTTATAGATAATGCCAATCTTAAGATTGTTAGTATCCATTCTACCAGTACAAAGTTACCTAGTTGATAAATACTTGTGTAAAGCCTAACATAACTATTTTCCACCTTTACCTAATATTGTAAAGGTAGCATTTTGCAATATGACAAATTATACTCAACTCTACATAAAGATTTCGTTCATATTCAAGATTGTGTATTCAATGATTATAAATAATTAGTTGTAGTAGATATATGGGTATACTGTATAATTTACATGTATAATCAGAGGACGGCGACCCCATCAAAAACTTGTAACTTGCATTATAGGGTCCTAATATTCTAATAACTTGATATCACACTACAATTATTGATATTGGGTTTTAAATAGTCACATTTTAATAAGAGACCATAACTGATGTGACCACGCCATGCAAAAAAAAAATGGACAGGCTCCAATTTGAGCCATCGGGGTGCACCAGACTAGGGGTGATGCCCGTGCAAGTCCTATGTGGCTAAAAATAAGGTCAACATCTGCTGCAGGGTAATTTGGGGACGGTGCACCCGTGTCTGTACGGTGCGCCAATGTAAGAGTATGTAGTGAGCTCCACAGGTTTAGGGGGTGCCTGCACCATGTTAGATAACGGGTGACATTTGCATGCCCATGAGTGGTGTAGGAATTATTTTGTAGTGCAGTCTCTTTGCCTCGATTTCTTTAGATTCGCAATTTCAAGCGACGGAGGTACTCTATGCGTGTGTGTTTCTTCAATAAGGTTTTCGTGAAGTGAAAAAGAGCCGAAGAGAAGAATTTCGGTGCGTGTTTCTCTTTTGGGATCTAGAGAAAGGATTTGGAGCGAAGTCCTGTCAACTCCATTATTTGTAGAGAGGAGATCTGAGCGAGTTTTCTATATTTTTCTAAATTTCATAAGTGAAAATTTATTGGTGGTGTGACTTCGTAATATTTTTCTTATTCTTAGGTTTTTTCACAAATATGTGTCTCATCTGACATATTTGTCAACGTTACATTCTAGGCGAAATTTTTAAAACAATCTCCATTAGCAGTCCTCAGTAGTCAAAACATAAAACTGTTTATGCAACTACCCATTAAGTCTTTTTATGGGGCATTTACATACATACCGCCCAATTCTTACGCATTTACATATTTAACCCCAAAACTCACGTTTTTACCACCCAAATCTGTGAAAAATTATTACCTCCGAACTCTGGACGGAGAGATACGTCCGCAGTCCAATGAATCACTTCCAAGTGGAGCTAACAGAAAAAAAAAAAAAAAAAAAAAAAAAACTCATTATTTTGTGATCCGGCCCGGTGACAAGAGGAATATTCCTCCTGTATTATTTCATATTGTTTAGGTGTTATTGTGGTGGTATTCATGTGTTATTGTGTTATTATAACACCGAGAATATTTTCATTACACAATAATACATGAATACTACCATAATAACTCATGAATAACGCATAATAACACGGGGAAATATTCCCTTTATGATAAAACAAATTTTGATGTGGCGTGATTTTATTGAACTGAATGGTAGGCATGTAAATCATTCTTTTCATTTTATTTTAGGAAAAATTATATACACACAACATTATTTTTATGGATTTATGTCTAAAGCTTCATTTCGACACCTCTAACATTTTATTTATGAATGAAAATTTTAATTTAATTATTAAAAGATCATAATAATACTATTTATATTTTATCATATTTTAAGGACTAATTCGTAAATACTAAAAAGTGGTGTTTTTGTAAATACTTAAATAGTAAATACTTTACCATTTAACGAATTCCTTAAAGGTCGTGTTTTAAAATTTTGATCCGTAAGCAAAAATTAGCGTTTGGATGTTCTCTGCGGCAAAAACGACTCCACAGTCAAATAACACGTGCGCCGTTGACGGTTATTCTGCTTTTGACCAGCCGTCCCACGTGCCACAACCCTACCGGCGTTCCAAAAGCCAGCATCCCAAGTCAACAAAACCCACTCCTTCCCCTTCCAGCTCCACCCCATCTCCTCTTTCCTCTCAAACCCAAAATGCAAGCTCGCCGCTTTCTTCTCCATCAACAGCCGGCGCGAGCTTCACCGGCCGGAAACCACCGCCCCTCCGCTCCTTCGTTCGAGGCTCAGCTTCACGCCGTCAGTAGACCTCCATCGAAACCATTGAAGAAGCTCGAAACACAACGGCCGCCCAGATTCTACCGCATCGATCCAATGGGATTCCGACACCTCGTGCAAGCGCTTACCGGAAAACCAAAATCGCCGGCTTTAGCGGAGTTGAGATGGTCGCCGGCGTCGGCTACCTCGCCGGAAATTTTGCAGCAAGAATGGAAAGTGCCGGATTTGGAGTGTTGGAATTGTGCAGGAGAGTTCTAAAGCTCTTATTTTTATGTCGTTGATTTTGTGCGAAATTTGTGTGCTTTATGGGAAGTAATATTTTCTCTAATTTTTTTTTTTAGTTCTAAAGCTTTAATTTATTTTATATACCGATTTTGTTCTTTTCATTTTTTTAATTTTTTTTTTTCAATGTTCAAATTGAGTGCAAAACGATAATTAATATTTAATGATAATTATTATTAAGTTTAGAAATTTTAATTTTAGAATAAAATTACAAGACAAGAAAAAAAGATAAAATAAAATTATTAAGACTTAAAATATTTTATTTTTGCAATTGATCTTGTCATGAAACCAAATTCATTCTCTAATATTTGCATAATTTTGCTCCATTACTATCAAATAATATTGTCTCTACTTTTAAATAAGATCTTATTACCTTCACTTTTAATTTAACTTGTTAAGGTCTCTATAATTTTTTTGTTCTCACACTTAAGGAGCAAGAAGCTTAAGTAAAAGTATATAACTAATAAAAATGACGATGAAGAATAAGAAGCAATAAAGGCACCGTCCAATAAATAGTACAGATGAGAGAAAATAATAGAAGTACATAATAAGTGAAATATATATACAGTGTTAACGCCTAAGAAGTTGTTGAAGTGGTATCGCTCTATTGCCCAATGTATAGTAATCTGGTCGTTGTCAAGGTCGCTATCACAGGTGGTGACGTTGTTGGTCATGTAACTCTTATGGGTCATCCTCCTGCCCAGTTGTGGATGATAGATGCAGAAGATATGATGTAAACTATCCATGATCATATAAGGTATCGTAGGATGAGACATCGAGAATTGCTGTTGTGAAGGGGTGCTACTAGTGTTTCCCTTAAAAGACCTGCTCTGATATATACTGTTAAAGTGTACTCATATGAAGATTATGTGAACGTAAAAAATGGAGCACATGTGTCCTCCTCATCATTTTCACCTCTCTGTGTCATGTTAGATATGAAGGCGAATTAACTTATGCGGTTACAAAAACATTCTTCACATTATTTATTACCTTTTGTTTGGAGCTCTCATCATTGAAGCCCTTAAAAAGCAATAAATAACCCTCTATCTTCATGACATAATGAGGTTGCAAATAAAATCATTATATAAACATTTAAGATTAGAGTAAGAAAATTTTAATTTATTAGAGACTTGGTACATATTCGTGCTCATTTTATAGGTGCCCTCTATCTCCACAGCATAATCAATTTGCAAATAAAATCATTATATAAACATTTAAAACTGTAGGTAAACTTTAATTTATTAGAGTTTGTATATAACAGTGCTCATTGTATAGGTGGCCTCAGGTAATATGTGTTTAGAGATTCCTGTGAAGCTCTAAGTAGTTGTTGTGTTGCCCTTGTCACGAACCACCTCATGTATACAACAACAACTCAATCCCGAACCATGCCTCTAGAATTTTATGCAACAACATATGCCTCAATATCGTTCCATATGTCAATGTATCATTGGTGATAGTCGGCCCAATCTACGCTGCTCTTTCCCGTCTATCAACATTCTTAAAATCAATCTCCATAGTTAGAATATCCACTCTGATAGCCATTTGAACTGTTGCATCACTCTCTCTAGTAAGTGTCACTCCTGTTGTCAGCGAATCAATGCATCATAGGCTCCCAAACAACTGATCAAGAAATGCATAAAACTGCAACTCATTGTAGAATATTGTCTCGATTTGTCAGTCATGTCACTTGTAGTTAGCAAAAATAATTAGATTGTCACTAGAAATAAATTATGTAACATCAAATGATGTGATAAAATTCCAATACCAATGTAAGCAAGAGTCCATCAAACTTATCACAGTACATCAGAACATGACACTGCCGTGCTAATATATATACTGCTCATTCCACATAAAAAAAAATTCAAAGATTAATTTATTTTAATAGATAATAATACTAATATTAAATACAAATTTAAAAATAAAAAATTAACTTGTATCAAACAATCCTCCCATCAATCTCTGAAGGGTAAAGAACTTGTTGTGTGGGTTTGCTAACTTGAAATCTCTTTTGAGAAAATAACTGTAGCAAATGCAAATAGCCAAACATTTTCACCCCACGGGGTGTTGAGAAATTATGGCAAAGAAATACAATAATCAAGAACGGAACTATCAAGATCAAACTCAGAGATTTAACGAAGTTCGACAAGATGCCTATGTCCTCTGGAGTGAATAGCGGCTACGGCTCTTTTTCGATTTCACGAAAAACAGTATATAACCCTTAGGGTTACAAATACTATATATATATATATATATATATA
>JXCR01095804.1:193498-214574 GCA_002079205.1 Phalaenopsis hybrid cultivar | reverse complement strand
TAAGAATTGTGTGGCATGTATGTAAATGTCCCTTCTTTATTTATGCAGAGCTTCCTTTCCAAGTTCATGTGCATATTTATGTCATTAAGCTGACACGCAACATTAAAACTATGCTTTTAAAAGAAAATAATAATTATATCTTTTTTGTATATCAATTATGTGATTTGCAGGCTAGCTTATAAATGCCACTTGTCATAATAAAAAATGGGACATTTACATAGATACCGCACAATACTCGTATTTTTACTTATCTAACAAATAAAAAATCATATTTACATACATGCCACTGAAATTCCTAACATTACATCAAAAACATCAGCATGACTAACATTTTAAAAGTGAAATTTTTCTTTTCATGCATAGGCTTATGACACCAAGATTTTGTCTAGGTAAATATAAAACTTTGGCTTAGATGCGTAAATAAGTAAGAATTGTCGGGTACATATGTAATTAGGTCTGTCAAAAAAGCTCGTGAACTGTTCGGTTCGTCAATCAGTTCATGTTCTATTCGTTCGATAAGTAAACAAGACGAACGTGAACAAACTTTTTTCGTTTGGTTAGTTAAATGAATAAAACACGAACAGTGATGCGTTCGTTCAAAATATAAAATAATATAAAATAATTATATATAAAAAAATTATGATATTTTAAAAAATTAAATTTTATAAATTATAATATATGACAAATTAATAGTAATAATATATTAAAATACTATATTAGTAATATACTAATATAGATATTATATATTTATATAATATAAGTTATGTAACTAATATAATGTATTATTTATATATAAAAATATTAGGGATGTCAAACTGACTCTTCATTCACGAACAGCTCGTGTTTGACTCGTTTGTTAAGAAACGAACACAAACAGAGACTTCACGAACAATTTCGAAGACGAGCTTATTTCAAAAAAACTAAATTTCAAACGAACCGAACACGAACACAAGCTATGTTCGTTCGTATTCAGTTCGTTTACACCCTTATATGTAAATTCCCTTAAAAATGCTCATATCGCTCACAATTATATTAAGAGAGATATGACGTAAGCTTTTCATGGCTTTTTAAACAACTTTTGGGTCAATATTATTTAACTTAATTCATAATAATATATTATTTATTTTATTGGATTTGTATTGAGATAAGTGTGATATAATATTTATTTGCTAATCAAATTACACTAAATTTAAATTGAATAAAATGATTTTGAAATCCTTTTTTTAAATATATTTTAACATTTTTTTTTATAAAATCATGTTAATTAAATTTGATTCATAGGTTCTAGATTAATTTTGCCTCTTTAGACGAAAATGGTATAAGGGCTTTGCTTGTTGGGCTTTTATAAGACATTAGACAAACCATGCCTACTTAGGGCCCAGTTACCAGCGGTAAAAAAATAGCCCATACGGCAGAACAAATTAGTTGCTAAACTGCAATTGGTATTATTGACATTTTTCTACTTCAAAGGTCGTGCCTAGGGAAAGTGGTCAACTAGTTTATGAAACAATTATATATATACTAGTTTTTAAAACAACTATATATATATATATATATATATATTCATTTATTTATTTATTTAAAAGAAATAAAATTGATATTTGACAGAAGCACAAAAATTGATTTCTCATACGCTCAATGGGTGACAAATCTTCTTAAAATCATTTTCATTAATACAATTATTAAAACTTTAATGTATCATTGTTGATGTAATTGAAAGATTATTAGATAAAACATGTTCTATTCAAAACATCACTTTGAGACATCTTTAGTGATTGCTAATGTGAACTGTCATCAACAGGCATAAGTGAATCAACTAGCATAGCTTAATGACAACATTATTGCATTGTATTTTAATTATGAATGAAAATGTGTGATCTTTGTCCTATGTTATTAATAAATGCAAATTTTATAAATAGAGCTCATTTTAGATCATTCAGTAGGTTTCATTATAAAAAAAATGCGAATTATTGATGCACTTTATCGTCAAATTTTACAAACATTTATCATATTCATGGTTGTAAAATGCTTTCTTTGGTTTATTGTGATTTCAGGCAACTTCCTCGTTACTTTCTTGAATCTTAGTTTCAAATACTTTCATGTTTGGTATGTTTAGCTGAAGCAAGAGCTTATAGGCAAAAAAAGAAGAAACAAGATTATAGAATTGTTAGTTGTTATTTTATTGGAGACTCTTGGAGATCAAGGGGTTAAAATTTTATGGCTCAACTATAGTTTATTTTTTAGATGAGAAATGTAGTGTTATTTGAAAATATTGAGTTTAAAAGGAAAAATAATGCTATAGATTTTGTCTTTAAAGAAGAATCTAGTTTTATTCATACTATTACTTTTTATAATGATCAGATTTCTATTCTTGACATTAATCAAATAGCAATTTCAAAATATAAAGATAACATCAGACAACTCTCCATAGAAAATGAAACAATTATTCCAGATGAACAAACTCATCAAAAATAATTTTAGTTAAGAAGATTCATAAAAGAAAGGAGAAATACAGGTTCATATGAGTTTGTAATTTTTCTCCAAAAACATGAGGATGACATTAGCATTTTAGGAAATGATCAAATTAATTTTAGTGAAGTCAAATAAAGTTCTAATTCTTAAAAGTGGATTGAAGTCATAAATGAAGAGATTAAATTTATGAAAGATAATGGCGTTTGGGATCTAATTACATCAAAAAAGATTTAAAAGATAACATAGAAATATATAAATCACATCTTTTTGTAATTGACTTTACTCAAAAAAGTGAATTGATTACAAAGAGACATTCTCTCTTATTTCAACGAAAGACTCTTTCAAGATTATCATGGCTTTTGTGGCACATTTTGACCTTGAGTTACAACATGTAGATGTAACAATAACATTTTTGAATGATGATGAAACAATTTATATGATGCAGCCATAAGGGTTTGAATTATGAGACCCAAAGAAGAAGGTTCATAAATTAAAGAAATCTATTTATAATCTCAAGCAAGCTTCACGTCAGTGGTAGTATTGATTTTATCAAGTAGTATTCTCATTTGGTTTTGACAAAAGTGTAGTTGAAGTTGATGATGGTGTATACCCTAAATTTAGTGGGAGTAAGTATAGCTTTCTTATACTATTTTTGGATGATATACACCTTGCTAGTAATGATATGGGATTGTTGTTGAAACAAAAAAAAAAGATTTTATTAATTTAAAATGAATGTTCTTAATTGACGTGTCCTCTTTTATCGTAGGTATAAACATATATCGTGATTTCTATCAAGATATATCTGGGTTATGACAAAAGAGTTGCATCAAAAAATTTTAAAAAAAAAATATTTGAAATTTAGAATTGTAATTTATTTATCATACCCATTGCTAAGAAAAACAAATTAAATCTCAACAAGTGTCTAAAAAATAAACTTGAAGTTAAAGATACAAAAAATTCTCTATTCATCAGCTATTCAAAATCTAATGCATGGTTAGGTTAGCACACATCCAGATACATCATATATTTTTGGATTGCTAGGCAAATACTTAAGTAATCCTACTTGAAAGCAACAAAACAAGTTAAGAGATATTTATATAGAATATTGGATTATATGATTACATATATAAAATTAGAACAACTGGAGAACATTGGATATTCTGATTCAGATTTTGTTGGATGTTAAGATAGCCAAAAATCCAAATCAGGTTATATGTACTTACTTGCTAGACGAGCTATTTCTTAGAAGAGTGTCAAACAGACTCTTATAGCTTCTTATACCATGGTAGCAGAGTTTATAACATTTTATGAGAATTCTAACAAAGGAATATGGTGAATTTTTTTTTTTTTTGTGAATTGCAAATTTTAGAAGATATTAGGAGATCATTAAATTTTTTTTGTGATAATAAGTCAGTACTGATGTATCCAAATAATAACGAAAGCACATCAAAACAAAAATATTTAGACATCAAGTTCTTAATTATATATAAAAAAAGAGTTTAAAGTGGACAATTGTCTTTCATTAGTACTTTGCTCATATGTGTGTTGCATCAATTGATGATATGTTGGTATGATGGGACTTTATGTTTAGATGTTGTTTTGGATACTTTTAGATATTTTTTTATTTATAAATATTTTTTTCAAAAATAAATATTTTTGTTTATTCCACTCTAATTTATCTTAAGTTGGTCTTGTTAAGTAATAAAGTCAGACCAGTTGAAAATAGACATGTTTAGATCACATTACATATAATTTTCATTTTAAACAACTATNGAAAGCACATCAAAACAAAAATATTTAGACATCAAGTTCTTAATTATATATAAAAAAAGAGTTTAAAGTGGATAACTGTCTTTCATTAGCACTTTGCTCATATGTGTGTGCATCAATTGATGATATGTTGGTATGATGAGACTTTATGTTTAGATGTTGTTTTGCATACTTTTAGATATTTTTTATTTATAAATATTTTTTGAAAAATAAATATTTTGGTTTATTCCACTCTAATTTATCAAAAGTTGGTCTTGTTAAGTAATAAAGTCAGACCAGTTGAAAATAGACATGTTTAGATCACATTACATATAATTTTCATTTTAAACAACTATATTTGATCCATGTCATTTAGTTATATTAATATATGTGACCATTGGTGGATTTAGTTATATTAAATATAACAAAAATTGCATTAATCATATATTGATATGACTAATGAACGTGATTGTTAAGATAAATTTAAAAAAGTCTTCTTGGCATTTAAAATTTTTATCACATAAATTCAAACTTATTGTGGTCATAATTATCTTTAAATATTATTATTTTGCCTTAATTAAATTAAATTTTTATATTGTATTTCTATTTTTTTCTTAAAATCTTTGTAAATTTATATTACATCATACTAGTTTAATATANATTAATATATGTGACCATTGGTGGATTTAGTTATATTAAATATAACAAAAATTGCATTAATCATATATTGATGTAACTAATGAACGTGATTGTTAAGATAAATTTTAAAAAGTCTTCTTGGCATTTAAAATTTTTATCACGTAAATTCAAACATATTGTGGTCATAATTATCTTTAAATAGTATTATTTTGCCTTAATTAAATTAAAATTTTATAGTTTATTTCTATTTTTTTTTTAAATCTTTGTAAATTTATATCACATCATACTAGTTTAATATTACAACATATGTGCTTCTTATAATTCACCTATCATTATTTGTTCATACTAATTGAGTATTGTGTTTTGTTTTGTAAACATCTTATATTTGGCTCACATGCAAGTTCATATAGATTGTAAATGATACTATGTGATGAATATGAAATATTAATTTTGGTATAGTTATTATAATGTATATGTACACAAGAAACTTTGTTTATTATGATTTGAGTTAGCAAAGA
Source organism: Phalaenopsis hybrid cultivar (assembly GCA_002079205.1). Classification (NCBI taxonomy): domain Eukaryota; kingdom Viridiplantae; phylum Streptophyta; class Magnoliopsida; order Asparagales; family Orchidaceae; genus Phalaenopsis; species Phalaenopsis hybrid cultivar. The sequence continues at coordinate 209,196 of JXCR01095804.1, read as the reverse complement.
TATGATATTCTATATAAAATTATGAGTTAGCTGATGTACTTTAAATTCAGTTAGTGGTGTAAATCTGATAGGGTGAGTCAAGCAAAGTGNGAATATGAAATATTAATTTTGGTATAGTTATTATAATGTATATGTACACAAGAAACTTTGTTTATTATGATTCGAGTTAGTAAAGATGTGATATTTTATATAAAATTATGAGTTAGCTGATGTTCTTTAAATTCAGTTAGTGGTGTAAATCTGATAGGGTGAGTCAAGCAAAGTGTCACAAAAATAAAGATTGACAAGGAAAGGTGTATCAGGCCATGCCTTTCTAGCCAATCATTGGCTAACGTGTCCCTCTCTCAATGCAGGTAGTCTCCGCATGGCTGACATTCTTCGTATCATGCACATATGACAACAAGATACTAAAATCATACCCAGTCCAATGAATAGAGAATGCGGCCAGCGAATCTGAAAGATATAAGGCTGAGACATGATATGGTTTGAACAATATCAAGCTAGAGTTACAACTCCTATACATTATGTCACTCAATTGCCCTCGCTTATGTTGCATGATATGATGCTTTACCTAATTTTTCATGATATTTTCCATAAAAAATAACACATGATTTGATCCAATTAATCAAAACATCTTATTTATATAATATATGCACATAATAATATATCCTAACTCCTATAATTAATCAAAACACCTTATTTCCTAACTATTCTTTCATTTAGTAATTATTTCTTTTGTCCAATCATCAGCCTCCCAAAATTTTCTCTTATTTTTATATAATCATGTATTTACATATACTTTTAATGTGATAATTAGGATTTACTAGCATGTTTATAGAATTATAATCATTAATCTCTCTTAACTTATGTACATATATGTTCAATGTGATGGTTAGTCTGTCATTGGATATCAAATTGTTCAAAAATTATATATGTTAAACATATTGTGTCGTTATTCATAAGAAATTTAAATTAACATTTAAAAATGTATTAAATATTTAGAATTAGCGGATTAAAAGACATTTAAATAATCCTTAGTAAATAGAATATAAATTGCATCATGATATTATNGAACCGCCGAAATGATGGGATGGGATACGATAGGGGGGCGTGATCCTGCGAGTGACGGGATCACAGTTAACTCTGCCGTTTTATTTAGAAATTTACGTACCACAAGATTCTTATGTATTTACATATTCAAGGTATATTTATAATTATAATATTTGATCTCATAAATTTGTAAATGAAAAGAGGTATTTTTTTATATTTTTCAGAAGTTAATAATGAAGATAAATTTTAGATAAAGTTAAGATTTTCAATGTTATGGACAAAATAAAGAAAGTGATGGTGTTAGATTTGTAAATGTATGAAATTGTGTGTATGTAAATGCCTTTTTTTTATCTAAAGGGTTTTTTTTTTGTATGGGGAGGGGACATTTTCATATATACTTCCCAATTCCTATGAATTTACATATCTAACACCTTTTTTTTTACATTTATACCACCTAAATATTTCAAATCATCAAGTCAAAAACGCCACTATTTAACTTTTAAAAAGCAAAATATATTTTTTCATCCATATGTAAGATGACATGTATGTAAAAATTGAAGCTTAGGGGTTAGATATGTAAATATATAAGAACTGAGTGGTATGTATGTAAATCTTGCTTTTCTTAAAACATGTGGAGAATTTAAGTATAATTAAATGAAAATAAATTTTTAAAAACAGATGAACCTTTTCATGCATTGTTATGGAGAGTATGTATGTAAGAAATAATGTTTAAATTTTAGATATGTGAGTACGTACATCGGAATTAAATGTTGTGTTTGTAAATTTTCCAAAATGTTTTACCTATAAATAAGGGCCAAGTTTTTCTTTCCGGAGTCGGGAAGGGCGGACAATGGTCGCAATGCAGCGGACGATCGTACCTCTGTTGTATCGATGCATCACGACCGTTGTCCACACGTCCAGACTCCGAATAGAAAAATCACTCTAAATAAGGAGTACTGATGCGTGCTAGAAAATTCACGGCGGCAGAGTAATGGATTGTGTCTTAGCGTTGCACGAGGATTCATCATACATTCAGATGAAAGTGAAACAAATAGTGATGACACTAGAAGTTTTTACGTGGAAAACCCGTAAATGGAAAAAACCACAGGGTCTGATCCAGTTATAAAAATCCACTATATATTAATGATTATAGCGGCTCCTTGTCCCAGAGACGGGAAATGGTGACTAGATTTTCAGATTACAGCGTCGCCTGATGGTGTCTGGTCAGCGTTGGTCGGCGATGATCGACGGTGGATGAAGATCAACGGTGATCGACGGTGGTAGATGAGGGTTGGCGGTGGTCGCGACGATCGATGGTAGTCGATGGAAGTCGACGACGGTCAGCGGTGGTTGACGGAGGTTGGCGGCAATGTGCGTTAATCTAAGGTAGCCGGCGGTGGTCGCCGACGATCGGTGGTGGTCGATGAAGGTCGACGGTGACAAGGATGATGTCGGACTTGAGCACTTTCTCAAAGCCTCAAGTTCTCTCTCAAGCCTCTCCCCCTCTCATGTGAAGAGTAGAGCTCTATTTATAGTGTTTTGAGTGCAATTAATGCAGGAATATGAACCATTTTGAGCTCTATTTATAGTGTTTTCATTGATCATATGACGTTTGATGGACATTTGAGTATCTTAACGATGTCGGAATTGAGCAATCTTGGACTCGTTGGATTTGTTTTGTTGAGACACTCGATTCGACCATAAACTCGCTAGATTTGAAATCCATTTGACCTTTCAAATGCCTCCGGAAATTCTCCAAGAGTAGTTTAATGATTTGATCCCGGCTTGATTTGACTCAGATTGGACTGACTTTCATATCATTAGGTCCGTCTCATCGAGCCGATCAGTTTGACCATAAGTTTGCTAAAATCAGAGCTCCGGATGAATCTTAATCGAAGTTTGAATGTTTCTTGTTAAAAAAATACATCGAGATTCGTGCCGGATAATGAAAATTTATTGGTGGAGTATCAAGTAAAATGTCACTTTAAAAGCTTGTGACATTAAAACATTATTTGAAAAGATGCAAAATTAATATTTAGTAAAATTAAAAATGAAATATTTAACAAGAACATCAAAACTATGGAAGCAAGTGAATTTTCTGGAACTCTCATTTTGAGATTGAAATTGAAACTAATTTTTAAAGCTTTCGTATATTCCAGTTCAGCATAAAATAAAATTGGGCAATTTACATGTATACCACTTTCTTCATTTGTTTTTTTCATATATAACACCAAAAATTTTTATATTTATATTTAAAGCACTTTTGTATCATGAACTTACAAATGAAATTAAATGTGTACTTAACTTTTAGGTCAAATATTAGATTGTTATGTATTTAAATATGAAATTTTAGGTGTTAGATATATAAATACATAATATTTTTTTTCATTCTTGTGGTTAGAAATGTGCATTATTTGATCAAACCAAAAAAACAATTCCATTCGGTTTCAAAAAAACATTTTGATTTTTTTGTCATTAAAACCCGAATATTTGGCTTTTCGATGTTGGTTCGGTTTGAATTTTCATTTAACGTCTGAATAAGGGTGTGTTTGGGGGCAGCTTGTGTTTATCCAGATAAACAGCTTATCCCGCAACCTGCATTTAGTGCAAAAACCTAAACGTGTTTTCAGATAAGTTGCAGAAATGTATTTTCCAAACGGTGAGACGGCGTTCTGAAATCGCCGCCCGTACTTATAAGCTGCCCCAAACCGACCCTAAATCAAAAAACTGAAATTTAATTNGACGGTGGCCGGTGGTGGTCGACAGAGTTCGGCGGTGGTCGCCGACGATCAGTGGTGGTCGACGATGATATAGAAGATGTTGGACTTGAGCTATTTCTCAAAGCCTCAAGTTCTCTCTCAAGTATCTCCTCCTCTCATGTGAAGAGTAGAGCTCTATTTATAGTGTTTTAAGTGCAATTAATACAAAAATATGAATCATTTTGATCGGACGGTCCAGAGAGCTTCCATTGATCATATGGTGTTTAATGGACATTTGAGTGCTTTAACGATGTCGGAATTGAGCAATCTTGGACTCTTTGGATTTTTCTTGTCGAGATGCTCGATTCGACTAGAAACTCGCTAGATTTGAAATTCATTTGACCTTTCAAATGCCTCCGGAAATTCTCCAAGATAATTTAATGATTTGATTTGGGCTTGATTTGACTCAAATTGGACTGACTTTCATATCATAAAGTCTGTCTCATAGAGCCGATCAATTTGACCATAAATTTGCTGAAATCGGAGCTCCAAATGAATCTTAATTGAAGTTTTGAATGTTTCTTATTAAAAAAATGGATCGAGATTCGTGTAAGATGATGAAAATTCATTGGTGGCGTATCAAGTACAATGTCACTTTAAAAGCTTGTGACATTAAAACGTTATTTGAAAAGATGCAAAATTAATATTTAGTAAAATTAAAAATAAAATATTTAACAAGATATCAAATCTATGGAAGAAGGTGAATTTTCTGGAACTTTCATTTTGAGTTTTAAATTGAAACTAATTTTTAAAGCTTTCCTATATTCCAGTTCAGCATAAAATAAAATTGGGAAATTTACATGTATATCACATTCTTAATTTGTATTTTCATATATAACACCAAAATTTTTTATATTTATATTTAAAGCACTTTGTTATCATGAACTTACAAATGAAATTAAATGTGCACTTAACTTTTAGGTCAAATATTAGATTGTTATGTATTTAAATATGAAAATTTAGGTGTTAGATATATAAATACATAATATTTTTTTCATTCTTGTGGTTAGAAATGTGCATTATTTGATCAAACCAAAAAAACAATTCCATTCGGTTTCAAAAAAGCATTTTGATTTTTTGTCATTAAAACCCGAATATTCGGCTTTTCGATGTTGGTTCGGTTTGAATTTTCATTTAACGTCTGAATAAGGGTGTGTTTGGGGGCAGCTTTTGTTTATCCAGATAAACAACTTATCCCGTAACCTGCGTTTAGTGTAAAAATTCAACCGTGTTTTCGGATAAGTTGTCGAAATGTGTTTTCCAAATGTTGAGACGTCGTTCTGAAATCGCCGCCCGCACTTATAAGTTGCCCCAAACGGCCCTAAATCAAAAAACTGAAATTTAATTAAAATTTCCTATTATATTTTAAGGGTATTTACAAACATACCACCCAATTCTGGTGTAATAATGTATCTAAGACCTAAATTTTACTTTTTAATATTTATAACACACAAATCTTTTAAATTTCATTAAAAATATCATTATTTTAATTAATAAAAAAAAATGAAATGCACCCTTTTCAGCGGTTTAGGGTCTGTTTGGGGCAGCTTATTTGATGCGTTAGTGTTTTGAAAACACACATGATCTGTTTGTATAAACTACGTTTTGACAGCTTAAGTGTTCTCAAAAAGTCGAAAACAGCGTTTTCACACCGCACCTATCTAGATGCGAGAGGTCTGACTTTACGGAAAAAAATAAAAATTTGTATGTTTTTAATCAGCTAAGAAATACACCTCACCCCTATTTGTGATATTTGTATAAAAACCCCTACAAAATTTACATTTTTAATTATGNATTTCATTAAAAATATCATTATTTTAATTAAAAAAAAATGAAATACACCTTTTTCAGGTATGGTGGAATTAACGTAAAAGATTTTGATTAGCTCAATTGTTCGGATTTTGGGTTTTTGATTGTAAGCGGTTTAATTAATATAGAAAGAGATACACCTCACCCCTATTTGTGATATTTGTATAAAAACCCCTAGAAAATTTACATTTTCAATTGTCTGACTTGTCTTTTTCAGACAAGCGTACGTGCATGTCCAACATCAAAAGTCCATGCATGCTAATCATAACAGCTTATTGATGTTAAAGATGCGTGCAGTAAATGATTTAGTTTTTTTTTTCCTTTTTATAATTATTCATTTCTAATATGCCTTTATATTGCTTTCATGATCAAATATGAATATTATTTGAATTAAAAAAAATTAAAATTTGATTATGAGATTTGAAAGTTACTTTCTTTTGGATAAATTTATAACCAAATTCGTATGGTTCAATGGGACAAATTCAATGATATCAATAATGTCAAATTGATCATAAAAAATTTAGGTTTGGCCAATTAATCATAAAATAATGTGGCGCCTCGGATGTGATAATTTAGTTTATTTTCTTTATTTTACTTCATTTACATATTTAATTAGTTTACTTTCTTTAATTTCCTCTTTCTAATGTCTAAAATAACACAACTTGAATATAATAGTTTTGTTAGCTCAAGTCAATGGGGCTCGTGAAAGGAAGAAGTGATGCAACTTAAAGGTATGATCAATGATTGAAGCAATGCAATCCCTCACTTAGAAGGGGAAGGGGGTATAGGCGGGAGTCGGAGCGGGGGCGGGGTCGAGGACCGGGATGGAGGTGGTGGCCGAAGTAAGGGTAGGGGGGAGGGGTGGTGGCCGAAGGTGTTGAAGTCAGGAGGCCTCTCCTAACGCTCTTCTTTGTCAGACAACAATGCTCTCCAAGCCCCCCATTCAAGGAGAAAGATCGTTCCTGCCTCCACTCGACAACTACAACAAAGAAAATAAATTTATTTATTTAACGCATATAACAAAATACCATGTAATAAGCTAAAAACAGAACATTACACAATAAACATAAAACACAATAATATGTAGTAGACTGATGTAACTTGCTCATCTTACTCAGCATCATCTGAAGAATGGTTGGAGGATGTAGTCAGAACATTTTCTTCAAACACATCACTAGAGTCTTGGTCATCATTGAGATTAATTTATTTGTATTCGCCACTAGCATCCTCTAGATTGAGTTCTTCATTGATCATATCCAGTGGAAAGCATAAATATGTCATTTTTATTTCTTGATGAGCAGGTTCAATATTATTTTGAATATCAATGGTGGTTTTTAGTTTACTCGATATGACAATTGTCTTGTCAACATTATCTCATGTTTTATGGGGATATCAAATATAGTAAACTTTACTCGTTTGTCGAGCTAGAATGAAAAGATTAAATTTAACATATCTTCTGTTCACTTTCACTTCTGTGATATTTTATAGTTGGTTCACCCTTGTTTCACGATTAGAAACAGGATCAAATCAAGCACAGTTGAATAGGAATACACTTTCTATAATAGACCCAACATAAGATTGTTTAACAATTTTTTAGAGAATCTTATAATAGTTTATCTCGTCGTCCACTTTGTCATTCTCTTTAATACAAATGCCATAATTACATGACTTTTTCCCTTCGAACTAGTAGCTCGTATGAAACCTGCAGTCATTTACATCATAAATTTATCAGAATTTCACGATGCACATAAATACCCAAGCAACGTCTATCAGCCCTTGATCTGTTCCTCAATTTCTCTAATCATGAATCTATTAATATATGCATAAGAAATTTTGTGTTAATGAAAACTCATGTGTCTTATTAGAAACAAATTTGTCAATTTTAACTCACATGCCTTGAAAATCAGCAAGAAAAGTTATTTTTTATTTCTTTATTGGTGTCATCGTCTCCAACTAAATATAACAAATCCACAAATAAACTGTTCATAAATTGAAATATCAATGAAATAGCTCATCATGATATTTTCCAGATAAATTGACTGAACAATTATAAGAAAAAATGTCTTACTCAATAAAGGGTTGAATCTCGTAGCAATTGAGAAGAACATAAAGTGTCGCTGCACGAAGTTCCTGATCATTAAGGTAACGTGATGTGCACATCCTCGATGCTTCACCTAACTACTGGAAAATAGAAAGGATCGATGGTGGCACCAAATCCAATGACTCTTTCTTGGATTCTTCTTTCATGCAATAATAGGAGCAGAATGTCGTTGTCTCTTGTAGTAATATGTTTAACATATCAAATTTTTTAGTCGGACCTTATGCTTCACAATTCTCCTCAATTTACNTAGATTTTACTTTCTTGTTGCATCTTATTATTGTGGGGATGTCTAAGAATTTATTTACAACATTCTTCTAGCGGCAGTGAAAATGATGTCCACATGTTATTGATGATGATCATCATCATTGAAAAGTACTCTTTGAGGTTTTTCTTAAATAATTTCTCAACGCAAAGTTAGGGGCTATCAACGCACAAAATGATTTCATAGAAAATTTGAGTTTTGTGTTGTCATACTTCTCATTATTATGGTGGGGATGTCTAAGAATTTATTTGCACCTTTCTCGTTGAGGTAATAAAGATTGATATCTACATTCTATTGATGATGATCACTGAGAAGTACTCTTTGAGACTTACTTAAATAATTTCTCAAAGCAAAGCTAAGTACTCGACCAAACACCTCCTAGGAATGAAATCGATGAAAAAAAGACATGAAGTTACCTTAGTCAATGGTTTCAGGTAGGAGACGAGTAGAAGGAGGACAAAAATGGAAGTTTCGGGCTTCTACTAGGCTCAATCCCGTCGCAGGGTTTGGTTGGGAAGGTGAAGATGTTGGACGAAACCCAGAGAGGGCTACGGCGAGGGCGAGGGTGAGGATGAGGGTTTCAAGGAGGGAGGGAAGAAGAAGGGTGAGCACGAGCACAATGAGAAGAAGAAGAGTAGGAACTTAGGAATTCAGGCGAGCATGTATAATTAGGGCATTACCGACAAAAAATCCTGTCGCTTACTAAAACAATTCGTTGGTTAGCTCCCCATCAAATGACAGGTTCATTAAACTGACACAGTATGACTACAGTTAATATTTGTTTATAGCTGACAATTTAATGCGTTTGTAATAATAAAAACCGTCGAAAAAAAATTTTATTGTTGTCAAGCGACAACATGTTCTGTAGTTATACAGTCGCAAATAACCCAACACATAAACCGTCTCTATGTCGTCGGAAAATAGAACATTTTTTCTGAAGTCTATCTAGGCCATCAGTTATTTCGTCGGTTTTAGCGTTTTTTTTTCCTATAGTGTTAGCCTTCAAGATTTTTATACTATAAGTCATTTCAGAATCCAAAGTGAATAGAAGTATCTAATTCAAGGAAAATTCTAAGAAAAAATGTGCAATTAATTTATGCTTTGACTAGATCTTCTCTTTAAGGCTCCATTAAATAAACAATTTGTATGATTTCTACTCTACAATTTTCCGATGATGTTACAAGCAATTTATTTTATAGAATATTTTTTTTGTCACAATATTGACTTGTTCACAAGTCAAGCTTTTGTAAGACAAGCTTGTCATTCACAGAAGCACTAAGCTTTCAAAACATTGATGAATGCCAAATGTTTAGATGAGATTAAGCAATAGATTGCTATCACTCTCCTTTAGTTTATGTTTTTCAATAAATTATTTCTTTTATGCCTAATGAAGAAAGAGCTAACTACATGCGTTGGCTAAAGAATAGGAATAATTACATATAGATCATCAGAAACATTAATATTTACAAATTTGCCATTAAGGTGCTGTTTTTTAAACTACCAGACCGATGTGTCTACGCTTGCCATGATCAAACTGTTTAGAATTTGATAGAATTTGATATATATGAGTTGGGGGTTTACCATGAATTTTAACATTTGAGTGAAAATTTGTAAATTTGATGAAAAGGGTGGTTGATTTGTAAATAGCAAGTTTAGTCGTGGTGTGTATGTAATTGCTCCATAAAAAAGTCTCGAAAACAATATTTTTTAAGATATATTTGCTAATGCAAACTGCCAAATGAACCCAAACATGACTTGGTGTTAACAATTCAAACGTAATTTCCGTACCAACTAACCAACTATGGACTTTGTTTATATTCGTCCAAAAAAAAAATCTATGTAGAATGTGTGTGAAAAATTCTTTTGGCATCACTTTTGAGGTGTCCACTTGAATTATACGAGATTGTGTTCAGTCTACCGTAGTCCAAGACATCTGGTCGGACCTCTTGGTACGTGCTTTGAGCACGAGTTCAGGATCTTTACCGATTTAGCCCTACCCGTAAGAGCTCACCATTGGGTAACGATGATTTTGACATGTGATCTAATATCACTGTCAAGATGATTTTGGTTATTCATAAGCTCTGTGTGCTGATAAGCCGCTACTCATTTAGGATGTGAGAGACTCATTATTTGTCTTGTGGCTTAGTGAGAGCTTTGAATCATCAGGTCGTTCTAATATGAAATAACCATCCTTTGATATCCTATTCTTCAGGTTCATGATAATATAAACGAAACTTCTTTTATCGAAAGTACATTTGAGTATCCCCAAGATGTAATTAATTAGTGAGATACATTCTTCTGGGAGACTCTTGTCTCTAGAACACTGTTATTTTTTGTTCTTTGTTTACGGGTGACTTATGTAAGGATTCTCTTCAAGAATGTTGTCTTTTGAGGTACTTCGATCTGATCCTGTTAAAACATATATTCTCGACCCATCACACGATGATCACTAATATATAAACATTTTGTTTGTTTCTTTTTAATTGTCATTATATATTCTTCTTTTTGATTCATCTTCTCTTAGAATCATTGATTTGATTCGGGAGGAAGATTTATTCGAATAAGGAAATTATACGACACATATAAATAGACAAGCTAACGACTTCAAATCTTTAAAAAAATTGAGAAAACAAACTCAACTACTAATCAAATTACTAGACCGAGTTAAGCTTTTCAGATCCTAAGTTCATAATTAGAACAAAGCCTAATTTGTATACATTTATAGAATTACCATCCCATCCAATCAGTAAAGGCCTTGAAAATTGTTGTCAATAGAGCTTTCAAAAAGTTTATCTTTTGCCAACAACTCATGGTCAGATTTCTAAGTAGCTCGTATTCTCGTATTTGATTCGTTTGTCATGAGAGCTGAACATGAACAATTTATTTGAGCTCGATTTATAAATTAAACGAGCAGAAACAAACACTTTTTGTTCAATCATGTACACCCCATTTACTCGAATTAATAAATAATAAAAAAAAAATACTCTTACGAAGTTACGTTATGTTGACTTTTTATATTATAGTTTAAAAATAGTTATACTTTATTATTTTTTAATCATTCCACCTNAAATTAAACGAGCAGAAACAAACACTTTTTGTTCAATCATGTACACCCCATTTACTCGAATTAATAAATAATTAAAAAAATACTCTTACGAACTTACTTTATGTTGACTTTTTATATTATATTTTAAAATAGTTATNATTTCATCCTATATTTTGAATATATAAAAATATATTCAAAATTGGTTGAATTTTAATGAAGGCTATAACTCATCACAACTCAAAAAAACATTCTCAACAACCAATAAAGATCAAGAAAGAATTGTAAGCTTATCAACAGCAAATTAACCATCAGAAACTATGACGAGCTAAAATAACAAATCAAATCAGAGCATAAACACCAATGTTCACTATAAAAAAACCAATCCAACACAGCTAGATTAATGTAGTTTCCAAACCGTATTACTATTTCAGCTTGTTTCATGCTATAAAGCATCCCCAGAAAACAGAAAAAGAAAAGAATCAACCAACATTACTATTTCAGTTTACATTTTATTTTCATGATCATAATGAATCAGAGATCAACCTATTCAAGCTTGTTTCTTAAGATAATTCTTTGTAAGCTCATTTGTCTGCTTAAAGTTAGCAAAATATGCTTTAAGTTAACACCAACAAAATGATTTCACTTTTTTGCATAGGCTTTCCATAAATAATTTCTTAAACCAAACCAACAAAACCAAAGAAATAAAGAAAAACCACCAAACAAACCAACAAAACCAAAGAAAGAAAGAAAAACCACCAAAAAACCCACCAAAATAAAGACAAGAAGGATAGACAACAAAAGCTCAAAAATTATTTGCAGGAAAACATTAGAATTTCATCCTATATTTTAAATATATAAAAATATATTCAAATCTGGTTGAGTTTTAATGAATGCTAGAATTCATCGCAGTTCAAAAAACCAATCTCAGCTACCAATGAAGTTCAAGGAAGAAATGTAAGCTTATTAACAACAAATTAACCACCTCAACTACCAAACCAAATCATTGCAGAAAAACTAATGCTCACTATGAAAAATTCAATCCAAAATGGCTAGATCAGTGTAGTAACAAATTCACTTCCAAACCACATTATTATTTCAGTTTGTTCCGAGCAATAAAGCATTTTCAGAGAACAAGAAAATGAAAATTAACAACCGGCGTTACTATTTCAATTTCCATTTCATTTTCATGGTCATAATGAATCAAACATCAAGCTATATAAGTTTGTTTCTAAGGAGAATTCTTCGTAAGCTCATTTGAANAAATTCAAATCTGGTTGAGTTTTAATGAATGCTAGAATTCATCGCAGTTCAAAAAACCAATCTCAGCTACCAGTGAAGATCAAGGAAGAAATGTAAGCTTATTAATAACAAATTAACCACCTCAACTACCAAACTAAATCAGTGCAGAAAAAACTAATGCTCACTATGAAAAATTCAATCCAAAACGGCTAGACCAGTGTAGTGACAAATTCACTTCCAAACCACATTATTATTTCAGAGAACAAGAAAATGAAAATTAACAACTGACGTTACTATTTCAATTTCCATTTCATTTTCATGGTCATAATGAAACAAGGATCAAGCTATATAAGCTTGTTTCTAAGGAGAATTCTTCGTAAGCTCATTTGACAGCTTAGAGTTAGCAAAATATGCTTTGAATTTACATTAACAAATAGATTTTACTTTCTTGTTGCATCTTATTATTGTGGGGATGTCTAAGAATTTATTTACAACATTCTTCTAGCAGCAATGAAAATGATGTCCACATGCTATTGATGATGATGATGATGATCATTGAAAAGTACTCTTTGAGGCTTTTCTTAAATAATTTCTCAACACAAAGTTAGGGGTTATCAACGGACAAAATGATTTCATAGAAAATTTGAGTTTTGTGTTGTCATACTTCTCATTATTATGGTGGGGATGTCTAAGAATTTATTTGCACCTTTCTCGTTGAGGTAATAAAGATGATATTTACATTCTATTGATGATGGTCACTGAGAAATACTCTTTGAGACTTTCCTTAAATAATTTCTCAAAGCAAAGCTAAGTACTCGACCAAACACCTCCTAGGCATGAAATCGATGAAAAAAAGACATGAAGTTACCTTAGTCAATGGTTTCAGGTAGGAGACGAGTAGGAGGAGGACAAAAATGGGAGTTTCGGGTTTCTCTAGGCTCAATCCCGTCGCAGGGTTTAGTTGGGAAGGTGATGATGTTGGACGAAACCCAGAGAGGGCTACGACGAGGGCGAGGGTGAGGATTAGGGTTTCAAGGAGGGAGGGAAGAAGAAGGGTGAGCACGAGCACAATGGGAAGAAGAAGAGTAGGAACTAAAGAATTCAGGCGAGCATGTATAATTAGGGCATTTACTGACGAAAAATCCTGTCACTTATTAAAACAACTCGTCGGTTAGCTCCCCGTCAAATGGCAGGTTCATTAATAACTAACACAGTATGACTGTCAGTTAATATTTGTTTATAGCTGACAGTTTAATGCGTTTGTAATAATAACAACCGTTGAAAAAAATTTTATTGTTGTTAAGCGACAACATGTTCTGTAGTTATACGGTCGCAAATAACCCAGCACATAAACAGTCTGTATGTCGTCGGAAAATAGAACATTTTTTCTGAAGTCTATCTAGGCCATCGGTTATTTCGTCGGTTTTAGCGTTTTTTTCCTATAGTGTTAGCCTTCAAGATTTTTATACTATAAGTCATTTCAGAATCCAAAGTGAATAGAAGTATCTAATTCAAGGAAAAGTCTAAGAAAAAATGTGCAATTAATTTATGCTTTGACTAGATCATCTCTTTAAGGCTCCATTACATAAACAATTTGTATGATTTCTACTCTACAATTTTCCGATGATGTTACAAGCAATTTATTTTATAGAATATTTTTTTGTCACAATATTGACTTGTTCACAAGTCAAGCTTTTGTAAGACAAGCTTGTCATTCACAGAAGCACTAAGCTTTCAAAACATTGATGAATGCCAAATGTTTAGATGAGATTAAGCAATAGATTGCTATCACTCTCCTTTAGTTTATGTTTTTCAATAAATTATTTCTTTTATGCCTAATGAAGAAAGAGCTAACTACATGCGTTGGCTAAAGAATAGGAATAATTACATATAGATCATCAGAAACATTAATATTTACAAATTTGCCATTAAAGTGCTTTTTTTTAACTGTCAAACCGATGTGTCTACGCTTGTCATGATCAAACTGTTTAGAATTTGATAGAATTTGATATATATGAGTTGGGGGTTTACCATGAATTTTAACATTTGAGTAGAAATTTGTAAATTTGATGAAAAGGGTGGTTGGTTTGTAAATATCAAGTTTAGCGTGGTGTGTATGTAATTGCTCCATGAAAAAGTTTCGAAAACAATATTTTTTAAGATATATTACTGCAAACTGCCAAATGAACCCAAACATGACTTGGTGTTAACAATTCAAACGTAATTTTCGTACCAACTAACCAACTATGGACTTTGTTTATATTCGTCCAAAAAAAAAAAATCTATGTAGAATGTGTGTGAAAAATTCTTTTGGCATCACTTTTGATGTCTTTACTTGTGGGGTGTCCACTTGAATGATAGGAGATTGTGTTCAGTTTACCGTAGTCCAAGACATCTGGTCGGACCTCCTGGTACGTGCTTTGAGCACGAGTTCAGGACCGTTACCGATTTAGCCCTACCCGTGAGAGCTCACCAGTGGGTAACAATGATTTTGACATGTGATCTAATATCCCTGTCAAGATGATTTTGGTTATTCATAGGCTCCATGTGCTGATAAGCCGCTACTCATTTAGGATGTGAGAGACTAATTCTTTATCATGTGGCTTAGTGTGAGCTTTGAATCATTAGGTCGTTCTAATATGAAATAACCATCCTTTGATATCCTATTCTTCAGGTTCATGATAATATAAGCGAAACTTCTTTTAGCGAAAGTACACTTGAGTATCCCCAAGATGTAATTAACTAGTGAGATACATTCTTCTGGGAGACTCTTGTCTCTAAAATACTGTTATTTTTTGGTTCTTTGTTTACGAGTGACTTATGTAGAAATTATCTTCATGAATGTTGTGTTTTGAGGTACTTCAATCTGATCCTGTTCAAACATATACTCTCGACCCATCACACGATGATTACTAATATATAAACATTTTGTTTGTTTTTTAAATTGTTATTTTATATTCTTCTTTTTGATTCTTCTCATCTTCGAATCATTGATTTGATTCGAGAGGAAGATTTATTCGAATGAGGGAATTATACGACACATATAAATAGACAAGCTAACGACTTCAAATCTTTAAAAAAATCGAGAAAACAAACTCAACTACTGATCAAATTACTAGACCGAGTTAAGCTTTTCCGATCCTAAGTTCATAATTAGAACAAAACCTAATTTGTATACATTTATAGAATTACCATCCCATCCAATCAGTAAAGGCCTTGAAAATTGTTGTCAATAGAGCTTTCAAAAAGTTTATCTTTTGCCAACAACTCATGGTCAGATTTCTAAGTAGCTCGTATTCTCGTATTTGATTCGTTTGTCATGAGAGCTGAACATGAACAATTTATTTGAGCTCGATTTATAAATTAAACGAGCAGAAACAAACACTTTTTGTTCAATCATGTACACCCCATTTACTCGAATTAATAAATAAT
>JXCR01095804.1:164453-190843 GCA_002079205.1 Phalaenopsis hybrid cultivar | reverse complement strand
ATTCAGTTCGTTTACACCCTTATATGTAAATTCCCTTAAAAATGCTCATATCGCTCACAATTATATTAAGAGAGATATGACGTAAGCTTTTCATGGCTTTTTAAACAACTTTTGGGTCAATATTATTTAACTTAATTCATAATAATATATTATTTATTTTATTGGATTTGTATTGAGATAAGTGTGATATAATATTTATTTGCTAATCAAATTACACTAAATTTAAATTGAATAAAATGATTTTGAAATCCTTTTTTTAAATATATTTTAACATTTTTTTTTATAAAATCATGTTAATTAAATTTGATTCATAGGTTCTAGATTAATTTTGCCTCTTTAGACGAAAATGGTATAAGGGCTTTGCTTGTTGGGCTTTTATAAGACATTAGACAAACCATGCCTACTTAGGGCCCAGTTACCAGCGGTAAAAAAATAGCCCATACGGCAGAACAAATTAGTTGCTAAACTGCAATTGGTATTATTGACATTTTTCTACTTCAAAGGTCGTGCCTAGGGAAAGTGGTCAACTAGTTTATGAAACAATTATATATATACTAGTTTTTAAAACAACTATATATATATATATATATATATATTCATTTATTTATTTATTTAAAAGAAATAAAATTGATATTTGACAGAAGCACAAAAATTGATTTCTCATACGCTCAATGGGTGACAAATCTTCTTAAAATCATTTTCATTAATACAATTATTAAAACTTTAATGTATCATTGTTGATGTAATTGAAAGATTATTAGATAAAACATGTTCTATTCAAAACATCACTTTGAGACATCTTTAGTGATTGCTAATGTGAACTGTCATCAACAGGCATAAGTGAATCAACTAGCATAGCTTAATGACAGCATTATTGCATTGTATTTTAATTATGAATGAAAATGTGTGATCTTTGTCCTATGTTATTAATAAATGCAAATTTTATAAATAGAGCTCATTTTAGATCATTCAGTAGGTTTCATTATAAAAAAAATGCGAATTATTGATGCACTTTATCGTCAAATTTTACAAACATTTATCATATTCATGGTTGTAAAATGCTTTCTTTGGTTTATTGTGATTTCAGGCAACTTCCTCGTTACTTTCTTGAATCTTAGTTTCAAATACTTTCATGTTTGGTATGTTTAGCTGAAGCAAGAGCTTATAGGCAAAAAAAGAAGAAACAAGATTATAGAATTGTTAGTTGTTATTTTATTGGAGACTCTTGGAGATCAAGGGGTTAAAATTTTATGGCTCAACTATAGTTTATTTTTTAGATGAGAAATGTAGTGTTATTTGAAAATATTGAGTTTAAAAGGAAAAATAATGCTATAGATTTTGTCTTTAAAGAAGAATCTAGTTTTATTCATACTATTACTTTTTATAATGATCAGATTGCTATTCTTGACATTGATCAAATAGCAATTTCAAAATATAAAGATAACATCAGACAACTCTCCAAAGAAAATGAAACAATTATTCCAGATGAATAAACTCATCAAAAATAATTTTAGTTAAGAAGATCTACAAGAGAAAGGAGAAATACAAGTTCAAATAAAGTTCTCCAAAAACATGAGGATGACATTAGCATTTTAGGAAATGATCCAATTAATTTCAATGAAGTCAAATAAAGTTATAATTCTTAAAAGTGGATTGAAGTCATAAATGAAGAGATTAAATTCATGAAAGATAATGGCGTTCGGGATCTAATTACATCAAAAAAGATTTAAAAGATAACATAGAAATATATAATCACATCTTTCTGTAATAGACTTTACTCAAAAAAGTTAATTAATTATAAAGAGACATTCTCTCTTATTTCAACGAAAGACTCTTTCAAGATTATCATGGCTTTTGTGGCACATTTTGACCTTGAGTTACAACATGTAGATGTAACAATAACATTTTTGAATGATGATGAAACAATTTATATGATGCAGCCATAAGGGTTTGAATTATGAGACCCAAAGAAGAAGGTTCATAAATTAAAGAAATCTATTTATAATCTCAAGCAAGCTTCACGTCAGTGGTAGTATTGATTTTATCAAGTAGTATTCTCATTTGGTTTTGACAAAAGTGTAGTTGAAGTTGATGATGGTGTATACCCTAAATTTAGTGGGAGTAAGTATAGCTTTCTTATACTATTTTTGGATGATATACACCTTGCTAGTAATGATATGGGATTGTTGTTGAAACAAAAAAAAAGATTTTATTAATTTAAAATGAATGTTCTTAATTGACGTGTCCTCTTTTATCGTAGGTATAAACATATATCGTGATTTCTATCATGATATATCTGGGTTATGACAAAAGAGTTGCATCAAAAAATTTTTAAAAAAAAATATTTGAAATTTAGAATTGTAATTTATTTATCATACCCATTGCTAAGAAAAACAAATTAAATCTCAACAAGTGTCTAAAAAATAAACTTGAAGTTAAAGATACAAAAAAAATCTCTATTCATCAGCTATTCAAAATCTAATGCATGGTTAGGTTAGCACACATCTAGATACAACATATATTTTTGGATTGCTAGGAAAATACTTAAGTAATCCTGCTTGAAAGCAACAAAACAAGTCAAGAGATATTTATATGGAATATTGGATTACATGATTACATATATAAAATCAGAACAACTGGAGAACATTGGATATTCTGATTCAGATTTTGTTGGATGTTAAGATAACCAAAAATCCAAATCAGGTTATATGTACTTACTTGCTAGACCAGCCATTTCTTAGAAGAGTGTCAAACAGACTCTTATAGCTTCTTATACCATGGTAANAAATTAATAGTAATAATATATTAAAATACTATATTAGTAATATACTAATATAGATATTATATATTTATATAATATAAGTTATGTAACTAATATAATGTATTATTTATATATAAAAATATTAGGGATGTCAAACTGACTCTTCATTCACGAACAGCTCGTGTTTGACTCGTTTGTTAAGAAACGAACACAAACAGAGACTTCACGAACAATTTCGAAGACGAGCTTATTTCAAAAAAACTAAATTTCAAACGAACCGAACACGAACACAAGCTATGTTCGTTCGTATTCAGTTCGTTTACACCCTTATATGTAAATTCCCTTAAAAATGCTCATATCGCTCACAATTATATTAAGAGAGATATGACGTAAGCTTTTCATGGCTTTTTAAACAACTTTTGGGTCAATATTATTTAACTTAATTCATAATAATATATTATTTATTTTATTGGATTTGTATTGAGATAAGTGTGATATAATATTTATTTGCTAATCAAATTACACTAAATTTAAATTGAATAAAATGATTTTGAAATCCTTTTTTTAAATATATTTTAACATTTTTTTTTATAAAATCATGTTAATTAAATTTGATTCATAGGTTCTAGATTAATTTTGCCTCTTTAGACGAAAATGGTATAAGGGCTTTGCTTGTAGGGCTTTTATAAGACATTAGACAAACCATACCTATTTAGGGCCCAGTTAGCTGCGGTAATAAAATAGCCCATACGGCAGAACAAATTAGATGCTACACTGCAATTGACATTTTTCTACTNAAAAAAATAGCCCATACGGCAGAACAAATTAGTTGCTAAACTGCAATTGGTATTATTGACATTTTTCTACTTCAAAGGTCGTGCCTAGGGAAAGTGGTCAACTAGTTTATGAAACAATTATATATATACTAGTTTTTNCTCATTAACTGTGGACTATTATAATTATTCTTCCATGATTTTGTATGTTTTTTATTATATGCTCTTCCAGGGTTGCATAAATACTGCACAAATATTGCAGTGAAACATTTAACCATTTTTCCCTCATTATCATTGCTATTGTTTAAGGCTTTTTTCTTACCATTTCTATAAAGCCATAGCCTGCATCACTGTATTGCTAATTACTTACAAGTCTTCATTGCTTCAATTCTCTTTTTTGTTTTCCACTTAATCTTCTCATTTCTAGTTTTCATAACGAAAGTCTCATCTTTACCATTCTTTCTCTTTGCAGCTAGTTGCTATCACATTTTCTTTCCCTTAGATAACAGAAGTATCTATGTTCATTTGATCTTAGATTCATTAGGAGCCAAGACTGACAATCCAAATCTAATGGGTGAATTATAAAACTTTTATGAAACATATCGTTTGAATGGACAAATTTGCTTCAGTTGGTCATAATTGGTTCCACGTTTTTAATGGGAAGACAAAAATTGAGCCATTTACTTGGACTATAACCAACAAGGCAATACTATATTCAGTAATTGGGATGAGCATGACTTTATTGCGTTGTTATGGTTATGGAACTTGTGGTTTTTGAAATAAGTGACACTTACATGTTCTTTCATTTAACAAAGAAAATTTTGATATTGTAAATTAAACAAATTTTAAAATATGTGATGAGGCCCAAATATATGAGATGAAAAGAAAGATTTTAGCCAAAAATTAAGGACAACAACCCATCACATATTACTCCAATCTATCATAAGGCCTTTGACAAGAGACAAATTATTATCAATGCAGTTAAAGTTAATGTAATAAAAAATGAGGTCTTTAAAATGTTTGCCGAAAAAGACCGAATTTATGATATTTTTACCGGACTAAATTTTATGTTTGGTGTTGTGTGCAGGCAAATTCTCAGACAAAAGTATCTAGTTTTCTTAAATAAAGTTATTACCATTATTTGAATGGAAGAATGGAGAAAGGGTACTTATAATTGACAATAACCCCATAGTAAATTGAACTTTAATTGCGAAGGTTGCCGACATAAAAATGCTGATTCAATGTTATGAATTAACAAAATACAAAACTATCATTTGATGCTGGAGTTAACCTAAACAACAATAAGTAAACAAATATCATTACTGGCCAATACACATAAATGAAAAATAATAACAGACATGATACACAAACTCACACTAGAGTGGATGTAGGAGTGGTGGTGGTGATCGATGTGGGTTTGGGTCTTTGAAGAGGTAGCAAAGGGTGGTTAGAGAGCGGGATGGTGGGCGGCAACTAGGGGATGCTGGTGGCAGCTAAGGGGAGGCCAGGAACCACCAAACAACAAGGAGGCTTTCTGTCTTGGGCAGTGACAACAAGGAAGATGGGGTTGGACAGCAGGGAAATGGTAGGGAAGTGCAACTTTGGGTTGTGGAAGCAAGGGATGAGGGCGGCGGTGGCAGCGAAGGGGGAGATTGTGGATAGTATGACAACAAGAGGACGGCTGTCTTGCATGGTGGCAGTGAGGAAAAGGGTGGTTTGGAGATGATGGCTCCAAGAAAACAACATGGAAGTTGTTTACGGGCGGCTTACATCAAGGTGGAGGGGTGTACAACAAGGTGGCAGCAGCAGAGGTGGGTGTAGGCGGCAGGAATGGTTGGCGGATGCAAGGAAACAACAACATAAGCTATTTTGAGGAGGGGGGCGTGGCACAGAAGCGGGAGGGATGCACAAAGGTTGGGAATGATAAATCACCATTTCGGGAGCGAGATATAGCTGATCACTACTCAACCCTTGGATATGAAGAGAAAACCTAAAACACCGACTATTGTCCCAACATAAAACTCATCAAAACTGAAGATCCAAACCCTAATACACATATATAGGAAATGAATAGAAATGAAAGAAAGATAAAAGGTAACACTTTGAAAACATAAAGAAAATAAAAAAAAAATGTTGCCTGTTTCAGACTTTCTGCAATTCCGGGAACTGTGGCTTGCGTCCCAAGTCCGGGGCGTAGCAGGCCACATTATCATTTTTTCAATAGGTAACATAAGAATAAAATTTTCTCATTCATGGTGACATCTAAGGATCATCCTTTTCACCTAGCACATCTGCGGAGTTTATTGATGATTGTATCTATATAGTATGGATTTTTCTATTAAAAACCAAAAGTTCTACAAGTATCATCTTTCCTACATTTTTCAATATTATCAAAAGTTAATTTGATGTTGAATTTAAAAGTGTCAAATTCTACAATGTCAAAGTCTNATATATATATATATATATATATATATATATATATAATTTAAATTTCATATAATTTTGAATTTTTATTTTATAATTTGAATTATATTATTTTAGGAAAGTTTATTTCCATGCCATGCTATTCTTACATATTTACATATCTAATGCTTAAACTCTCATATCGACATTTACGATACTTTGTGAAATAAAATTGTGAATGAAAATATATATTTCAATTTTTAGAAAGTAGTAGTGACATTTTATATGTGGTTTTAAAGATATGAGATGCATGAGAATTATGTGGTATATATTTAAATGTCTTTTCATTTTATTTTCTGGGTACAAATACTATAAAAATATCATGTTTTTTTTTCTGATTAATACTATTATATGTAAAATAATGTATAAAATAATAAAAAAAGAATAAGAGAAAATGATTTTCTCCATGCTTAAATTTTTTTTATTTTTCATCTAATTTTGTGTTTATTATTTTTATATTTTTGAAAAAAGAAAGTAAAATTTATTTATATTTTATTTTAACTGGGAAATTAATTAATTAAAAAATATTATCCATTTTTACTAAGAAAAAAATAAAATTTATCCAATTAAAAGTTTATTAATTTAGATTTTTTTTTTGGAGGGCATCAATTTTGGCCTTCCTCCAGCACGCGATTAGGACTGCCCTCCCCAATGGCTTTCGATTCAATCGGAGCGTAGCCATTCTGATCTCAGGCCACTAGATATCAGGTAATGTCGCAACCCTAAAATCCAGCTCTCACCAGAAATTCTCCCAGTCTACATAACCTCTTTTTCTCCTCCTCTTTAGGTTTCTATAGGGCTGTCATCGAACGCCATGGTTCCATTGAACCTTACTTCCGAGCACAGGGTAGTTCACATGCTCATCCTTTTATATCTCACACCTCTTCTTTTCTCGGCGGCGTTTGGGAATCAGACCCCTCTGCCCGATCGTAAGTTGATTCTGCATCTTCCTCATTGTTCTTTCTTTAATTAAAAATATTCTTCCTCACATCATTCCTACCCAGAAGGCTTCGCCATTGGATTCAGATTCAGTGGTGTTAGTTACAATTAGGTTATTACAATTTTCTATAGAAATAGGGGAAATCAGAGTCGATTTGTTGTGCTGAACTTGCACAACGGTTTGCCTTTTTTATTTTCCATATAGTACTTGATGAATATTGAGTACTTGTTGATTGCCATTTTAGTGGGGAAGTGGGGAAGATTTGAATCTTGTGGAATTCCGTTTTCATTTGTTGAGGTTGATCTTTGATAAGAAATCAAGCATATTTTTGCAGTCTGTTGCTGAAAATTGTGATCTTGCAACAGTATATACATATTTTAAGACAGATCATTAGCATATAATTCTCATTTTAACTATGAATATTCTTTGATCTTCTGAAGTTATAATCTTTATTATTAGCCAAAAAAATGTTAATCCCATGGAAGCTTAAGGATAAGAAATCATGAAGCTAATCTATCAGTATCCATTACAACTTTCCCACTAAATTCGGTATACAATGTTTAATCTTGCGGAATTTTTCATATAATTTTTTCCATACACGTAGCATATATTGTTTCATTGCACTCCCATAATTGTGCAATGCAGTNTATATATATATATATATATATATATATATATATATATATAAATATAAATTTCATATAATTTTGAATTTTTATTGTATAATTTTGAATATATTATTTTAGGAAAATTTATACTAATCTTATATATTTACATATCTAATGCTTAAACTTTCATATCTACATTTACATACTTTGTGATTTTAAATTTGTGAATGAAAATATATATTTCATTTTTAGTAAGTATTAGTGATATTTTATATGTGATTTTAAGGTTATGAGATGCATGAGAATTATGTGGTATATATGTAAAAGCATTTTTATTTTATTTTCTGGGTACAAATAGTATAAAAATATCATGTTTTTTTTTTTCTGATTAATACTATTATATGTAAAATAATGTATAAAATAATAAAAAAAGAATAAGAGAAAATGATTTTCTCCATGCTTAAATTCTTTTTATTTTAATTTTTCATTTAATTTTGTTTTTATTATTTTTATATTTTTGAAAAAAGAAAGTAAAATTTATTTATATATTATTTTAACTGGGAAATTAATTAATTAAAAAATATTATCCATTTTTACTATGAAAAAAATAAAATTTATCCAATTAAATAATTTATTAATTTAGATTTTTTTTTTTTGGAGGGCATCAATTTTCCCCTTTCTCCAGCACGCGATTATAACTGCCCTCCCCTATGGTTTTTGATTCAATCGGAGCGTAGCCATTCTGATCTCAGGCCACTAGATATCAGGTAATGTCGCAACCCTAAAATCCAGCTCTCACCAGAAATTCTCCCAGTCTACATTACCTCTTTTTCTCCTCCTCTTTAGGTTTCTATAGGGCTGTCACCGAACGCCATGGTTCCATTAAACCTTACTTCCGAGCTCAGGGTGGTTCACATGCTCATCCTTTTATATCTCACACCTCTTCTTTGCTCGGCGGCGTTTGGGAATCAGACCCCTCTGCCCGATCGTAAGTTGATTCTGCATCTTCCTCATTGTTCTTTCTTTAATTAAAAATATTCTTCCTCACATTATTCCTACCCAGAAGGCTTCGCCATTGGATTCAGATTCGGTGGTATTAGTTACAATTAGGTTATTACAATTTTCTATATAAATAGGGGAAATCAGAGTAGATTAGGAATACTGAACTGGCACGAACGTTTGTCTTTTTTATTTTCCATATAGTACTTGATGAAGATTGAGTACTTGTTGATTGCCATTTTAGTGGGGAAGTGGGGAAGACTTTAATTTTGTGGAATTCCGTTTTCTTTTATTGAGGTTGATCTTTGATAAGAAATCAATCATATTTTTGCAGTCTGTTGCTGAAAATTGTGATCTTGCAACAGTAAATGCATATTTTAACACAGATCATTAGCATATAATTCTCATTTTAACTATGAATATTCTTTGATCTTCTGAAGTTATAATCTTTATTATTAGCCAAAAAAATGTTAATCCCATGGAAGCTTAATGATAAGAAATCATGAAGCTAATCTATCAGTATCCATTACAACTTTCCCACTAAATTCGGCATACAATGTTTAATCTTGCAGAATTTTATGTATAATTTTTTCCATACACGTAGCATATAGTGTTTCATTGCACAACCATAATTGTGCAATGCAGCATTGCATCTGCCTTTTCTGAGCATACATGTTTGTTGTGTTTACTTTTAGGAAGCAGTACCATATATTTAAATGTGTTAGGTGCATGCTGTTCTATTTTTTTTTTTTTTGCATAATTGTGCTCTTATGAAACAGAATTGCCCTTCAACTAGCAGATACCGCGGAGTGCTAGCCCCTTTTATCAAGCCATTCAATTGAGTAAACCAAAGATATTTCATTATGATACATCAATATTATTATGAAATCCCTCCAATTATTGACACTTGTATTTATTATCTTAATTAGTATTTATATTTCCCTCATAGTTCATGAACTTATATTATGGTTAAAAAATTTAAGCCCCAAACTTTTGTTTATGCGTTAGGTTGTAGTTTCAGCATATTTCTTCCAACCAGAAATACTGTTTGATTATCTTTGACAGTACTGTGGCTTAGATGGAAACCATGAGGAGTTTGTTTTCTCTTATTTTACTTAGCTAAAATTTGCACATTACATCCCTGAAATGGCTGCATTCAACTATTGTATATGCTTGCAAAGTTCACTTTATATCATTCTACATTAAGTGTGTCTTCTTTTGAATGTATTTAAATTTTTCATGCAGATAGGAGCAACATTGCAAGTGTTTCCAACAAAGTGGTACTGCTCTTCACCTCTATGCCTTTCCAAATTTTCAATCCTTTTTTATTTTGCATTTGTAAATCTTTTACTGTCTTTTGCTCATCTCTTTTCATTGCCACTACCATGGACTATTGGATAGAGATATTTGACTTTTTTTTTTGAAATTTCTGTTAAAAATCGTTCTAAATTGGAGTTATAATGTTGAAAATCTTAATTCATTCATTCTCGCACCTTTGCTTATGAATTTGATTGCAATAGGAGATTTGGCAAACCTATATGTTTATCTTCTTTTTGTATGACTTCCGAAGTGGCTTTATTTAGAAGAATGATTTCTTGCATTTCTGTTGGAAGTTTTACCTTTTGAACCTAGAGTTTTCTTAGACGGTGAATTTCTCAATGAAATTAAACTTGCTCCATCACCTTTTTCTCTTATTCTAACTTTTTAAATTTATCTACTTTCAAATCAATTAAATTAATCAAATATCTGAAAAATTTGATCTCCATCAATTTTACCTTGATTAATTCCAATTCCACTTACATCATTATTCTACCAAGCCCAACAATACTCTACCTTCCTTATTCATTTTATTCTTTCTCAGTGATCTTTGGGATTAATACTACCATCTCATCAATTCATAAATTATTGTAATTATTCAGCAATTATTATTATTCTACATACTCATTAACTGTGGACTATTATAATTATTCTTCCATGATTTTGTATGTTTTTTATTATATGCTCTTCCAGGGGTGCATAAATACTGCACAAATATTGCAATGAAACATTTAACCATTTTCCCCCCATTATCATTGCTATTGTTTAAGGCTTTTTTCTTACCATTTCTATAAAGCCATAGCCTGCATCACTGTATTGCTAATTACTTACAAGTCTTCATTGCTTCAATTCTCTTTTTTGTTTTCCACGTAATCTTCTCATTTCTAGTTTTCATAACGAAAGTCTCATCTCTATCATTCTTTCTCTTTGCAGCTAGTTGCTATCACATTTTCTTTCCCTTAGATAACAGAAGTATCTATGTTCATTTGATCTTAGATTCATTAGGAGCCAAGACTGACAATCCAAATCTAATGGGTGAATTATAAAACTTTTATGAAACATATCGTTTGAATGGACAAATTTGCTTCAGTTGGTCATAATTGGTTCCACGTTTTTAATGGGAAGACAAAAATTGAGCCATTTACTTGAACTATAACCAACAAGGCAATACTATATTCAGTAATTGGGATGAGCATGAATTTATTGCGATGTTATGGTTATGGAACTTGTGGTTTTTGAAATAAGTGACACTTACATGTTCTTTCATTTAACAAAGAAAATTTTGATATTGTAAATTAAACAAATTTTAAAATATGTGATGAGGCCCAAATATATGAGATGAAAAGAAAGATTTTAGCCAAAAATTAAGGACGACAACCCATCACATATTACTCCAATCTATCATAAGGCCTTCGACAAGAGACAAATTATTATCAATGCACTCGAAATTAATGTAATAAAAAATGATGTCTTTAAAATGTTTGCCGAAAAAGACCAAATTTATGATATTTTTACAGGACTAAATGTTGTATATGGTGTTGTGTGCAGGCAAATTCTCAGACAAAAGTATCTAGTTTTCTTAAATGAAGTTTTTACCATTATTTGAATGGAAGAATGGAGAAAGGGTACTTATAATTGACAATAACCCCATAGTAATTGAACTTTAATTGCGAAGGTTGCCAACATATGAAAATGCTGATTTAATGTTATGAATGAACAAAATACAAAACTATCATTTGATACCGGAGTTAACCTAAACAACAATAAGTAAACAAATATTATTACTGGCCAATACACATAAATGAAAAATAATAACATACATGATACACAAACTCACACTAGAGTGGATGTAGGAGTGGTGGCGGTGATCGATGTGGGTTTGGGTCTGTGAAGAGGTAGCAAAGGGTGGTTAGAGAGCGGGATGGTGGGTGGCAACTAGGGGATGCTGGTGGCAGCTAAGGGGAGGTAAGGAACCGCCAAATAGCAAGGAGGCTTTCTGTCTTGGGCAGTGACAACAAGGAAGATGGGGTTGGACAGCAGGGAAATGGTAGGGAAGTGCAATTTTGGGTTGTGGAAGCAAGTGATGAGGGCGGCGGTGGCAGCGAAGGGGGAGATTGTGGATAGTATGACAACAAGAGGACGACTGTCTTGCATGGTCGCAGTGAGGAAAGGGGTGGTTTGGAGATGATGGCTCCAAGAAAACAACATGGAAGTTGTTTACGAGCGGCTTGCATCAAGGTGGAGGGGTGTACAACAAGGCGGCAGCAACGGAGGTAGGTGTAGGCGGCAGGAATGGTTGGCGGATGCAAGGAAACAATAACATAAGCTGTTTTGAGGAGGGAGGCGTGGCACAGAAGCGGGAGGGATGCACAAAGGTTGGGAAGGATAAATCACCATTTCGGGAGTGAGATATAGCTGATCACTACTCAACCCTTGGATATAGATCTAGAAGAGAAAACCTAAAACACCCACTATTGTCCCAACATAAAACTCACCAAAACTGAAGATCCAAACCCTAATACACATATATAGGAAAATAATAGAAATGAACGAAAGATAAAAGGTAACATTTTGAAAACATAAAGAAAATAAGAAAAAAAATGTTGCCTGTTTCAGACTTTCCACAATTGCAGGAACTGTGGCTTGCGTCCCAAGTTCGGGGCGTAGCGGGCCACATCATCATTTTTTCAATAGGTAACATAGGAATAAAATTTTCTCATTCATGGTGACACCTAAGGATCATCCTTTTCACCTAGCACATCTGCTGAGTTTTATTGATGATTGTATCTATATAGTATGGATCTTTCTATTAAAAACCAAAAGTGCTACAAGTATTATCTTTCCTACATTTTTCAATATTATCAAAAGTTAATTTGATGTTGAATTTGAAAGTGTCAAATTCTACAACGTCAAATTATTTTTAGTCATTCTCTCTCTTTATATTTCAATGAAAAATGAATATTATGTAAGTTTTTTTATGTAAAGGCCTAAAGAAAATGGGGTGATTAAACGAAGGAATGGCTACTTGTTATTATAAGAGTTCATTTTTAAAAAGATAATTTTCCAGAAAAGTGGAAGTTTTATTAATATTTTTTCACATTATAAAACCATTACCTATATCTTACTCAAGTCAGTAGCCAAAATTTTCACTTCAGCACTTTAAAAAACCTTATTCTTAATATATAATGAAAGTGTTGTCTTTGTCCATACACATTTTCAATATAGAGAATAATTTGGTCCAAAATCAATTAATTATATTTTTTTGGGTTACTGTTTCATTCAAAAAGCTTACAAGCGTTATCATTCACTATGAGAAAGGTGTGTCTCATGATGACATTTTTATTAAAGAGGATTTTGAATTTGCTACCACTTGTCCCAAGTAAGAGTTTCATTTACAGTTAAAATCTTTTTTCAGGATTGCCCTTCCTTGCTTCTCATGNTGGGTTACTGTTTCATTCAAAAAGCTTACAAGCGTTATCATTCACTATGAGAAAGGTGTGTCTCATGATGACCTTTTTATTAAAGAGGATTTTCAATTCGCTACCACTTGTCCCAAGTAAGAATTTCATTTACAGTTAAAATCTTTTTTCAGGATTGCCCTTCCTTGCCTCTCATCACTGCAAACAACTTTACTACATAACTAGGCACTCTTTCATAAATCAAGCTTATACCAAAATAACCTTCTACTCAACTATTAAATTCACTCAATAAGATGTCTCAATTGATGAGAATCTAATTAATTGAATTAATCTGGGGCATTAAACATCCTGAGAGAATAATTTAACTTTGCAAACAAAGTNTTATACCAAAATAACCTTCTACTCAACTATTAAATTCACTCAATAAGATGTCTCAATTGATGAGAATCTAATCAATTGAATTAATCAGGGGCATTAAACATCCTGAGAGAATCATTTAACTTTGCAAACAAACGTAATTCAAATTAGCATCTCTTACACTAGATCAATCATATTAAAATCCTTCTTTTCTTCACCAATCGTATTTTAATAGCCTCCATACTATTTTATATCTAAAATTATCTTATAGGTTTAAATGATGAGAACTTGAATACTATTACGGGAGAAGAATCGGCAGCCTTTCAAAAGAAATTTTTTGATTCAGTGATATTGCCAAAAAGAAGGAAAACAACAAGGTGTAGATAGTTTTTTTGACAAAACTTCGAAATTGGTGTCCGCTAAAAAGAAACTGGAGGCGATATATAGATCGTTATTGTAAACTATAAATTTGATAGTTTATTAGAAAGATATAGAGCCATGCCAGTGACAAAGGGCTATACTCAAACATATAGGGTTGGTTATCATGAATTTTTTGCTTTTGTTACTAAAAGGAATATTTGTTAACTTCTTTTTTCATTAGCAGTGAATAATGATTGAAATACAATAATCAATGAAAAGAATGTCTTTTTATTTGATGATTTAGAGGAGGACATGTGTGTGTGTATGGCGATCCTATTGGAATCTGGATCAAACACAAATAAATGTGTAAACTAAAGAAGACATTATATGAATTGAAGCAATCTTTAAGGCATAATTCAAGAGGTCCACCAAGGTGATGTTTATCAATGGATACATATTCAATGTGACCATATATGGAGAGCCTACACACTAGTTTATGTCGATAATATCATCATAATAGGTAGGGCCTTAGAAGGTACGTAAACTTTAAATTAGACGTTGCTCTAAGAATTTGGATTGCACATTCTCGAAATGAGATTATTATATCACATCAAAAGCGTATCGTAGATTTATTGAAAGAAGCTCGCAAGTTGTGATGCAAGCTTTCTAATTCTATGAAATTTAATCATAAATTTTGAGATGCTCTAGAAAACACAACTATAAAAAAATCTCCTGTTAAAGACTTATTTGAAAATTTATTCACTTGTCATATACTAGACCTGATATTATCTAAGCTATTGCTTTTGTAAGTCAATTCATGCACAATACTAATTAAATAATCATATCATAGGGTTGCACATTGAATTATTCAATATTTGATAGGATTTTTAGTTACAAAATTTTATTCAACTGGGGGAGGATCTAACACTTGAAGCTTAAATAAATTGTCGATTAGATTTAACACTCGAAACATATATAAATGCAAATTATGTAGGATTTATGGTTTATAAGAGATTAACTTTTGAATATTTCATATTCTTATTTGACAATCTTATGACTTGGAGATATTAAAAAAATTTGGTGACAAGATCTAGTGCTAAAGTTAATTTTAGATCTTTTGCATCAGTAGTCTACATGTTGAATTAAGTTAATCATGAAAGATTTAATTGTTGAATAGAAAGGTTTTGTCGTGCTTTATTGTGACAATAAGCTAGTCATCAATATCACACATAATCACTTATAATATTACCAAATAGAGCATATTGAGGTGGATCGATATTATATAAAGAAGAAGCTTGGTGGTGATCTAATACGCCTTCCATTTGTTGCCTTGCTGGCTAACTTTTAAACATTCTTGCCAAGGGATTATCAAGAATAATATTTCACCAATTGACATCCAATCTTGGAATGAACAACATCCATTCAATTGCATGAGGATAAGTGTTAAAAAGCATTCTCCATAAATTTTACCTTTGTTAATTTTGTCGTAATCAACATGTTTTATTAAGCCCAAAAATCATCCGCTTTCTTTATTTCTTTATCAATTTTTTTTGCCATCTCAATTTCTAATTCATGTGATTATTTTTGCTAATTCCTCAAACTATGGACTTTTACAATTATTCTAGAACTATTATTGTGACTAATAACCGTTTTATGGACTATTATGATTATTCTTCTTTGATTTTATTTGTTTCCTTTTAGAGGCTCGCTTAAGATTATATAAATGTGCCACATTTGTTAAAATAAAATAGTTAACCAATTCTTTTTTATTCTTATCAATATACATATATTTGATATCGGCCTACCATAAGCTTTTCGTTCTTTTTCCCTAACTATTTAACTCCAAAACAATGTTGCTAATAGTGCACTTCTAGAGTGAAGTATTGTGGCGT
The DNA here is from genome assembly GCA_002079205.1 of Phalaenopsis hybrid cultivar. NCBI lineage: Eukaryota > Viridiplantae > Streptophyta > Magnoliopsida > Asparagales > Orchidaceae > Phalaenopsis > Phalaenopsis hybrid cultivar. Next base: position 174,954 of record JXCR01095804.1, on the reverse strand, counting down.
GATGACCGATGCTTTTTCATATTGAGCATGTTGGCACTGCCTATTTGCTCTCCATCAAACATGAAATAAGCAATCCTTTATTTGGTTGTTGCGCTCAGTGATTGAATTGATGGACTTTTGATCAATAATATCAGTGGAATTTGATTTCTAGTGAATATTTTCAACTCCATGCCACATTCCAACCAATATCTTTCCATTCCTTTCTATCTGTTAATGATGGAACCATTTTCTAGCATGTTTGAATATTGGATTATTCGAGGTAACATAGTTTTTTTAATTTTTCTTAGTTAACGTCACTTATTTCCATTTGAGGTGATTATCTGAGGTTTATTCAGTTTTCCTTTCTTTCGTTGACTTATTTTTTTAATCTTGGAGATGCAATGATGGGGGATTTTGTTTATGAATAATGATTATTTGTTTTTTTGATGAACACTAATTTTTTTTCCTATGTAGAATGATATCTTAGGTATTTTTCGGATAAAATGTATGTATGTATACTATTTGGTATTTTTAAATACATTTTGGTGGTTTGGCTCAGGGCAGGGTGGGTTAAAAATGCCCTGAGGCTCGCAGATAGGTGTTCAACTTGCAAGTCATATGCCCTATAGATTGAGGCATCTCCCTAGGAACTCGTCTCATTTTGTGTGCCATGTTAGTGGGGGCGACATCCCATGGTATAAAGTTAAATTAAATTAAATTAAACTTTGATGTTACTGAATTTTTACCCACTTTAATATCTTTCCTATANATCTTAATTAGTATTTATATTTCCCTCATAGTTCATGAACTTATATTATGGTTAAAAAATTTAAGCCCCAAATTTTTGTTTATGCGTTAGGTCGTAGTTTCAGCATATTTCTTCCAACCAGAAATACTGTTTGATTATCTTAGACAGTACTGTGGCTTAGATGGAAACCATGAGGAGTTTGTTTTCTCCTATTTTACTTAGCTAAAATTTGCACATTACATCCCTGAAATGGCTGCATTCAACTATTGTATATGCTTGCAAAATTCACTTTATATCATTCTACATCAAGTGTGTCTTCTTTTGAGTGTGTTTTAATTTTTCATGCAGATAGGAGCAACATTGCAAGTGTTTCCAACAAAGTGGTACTGTTCTTCCCCTCTATGCCTTTCCAAATTTTCAGTCCTTTTTTATTTTGCATTTGTCAATCTTTTACTGTCTTTTGCTCATCTCTTTTCATATGCCCCTACCATGGAATATTGGATAGAGATATTTGACTATTTTTTTTTTAAATTTCTGTTAAAAATCGTTCTAAATTGGAGTTATAATGTTGAAAATCTTAAGTCATTCATTCTCGCACCTTTGCTAATGAATTTGATTGCAATAGGAGATTTGGCAAACCTATATGTTTATCTTCTTTTTGTATGACTTCTGAAGTGGCTTTTTTTAGAAGAATGATTTCTTGCATTTCTGTTGGAAATTTTACCTTTTGAACCTAGCGTTTTCTTAGACGGCGAATTTCTCAATGAAATTAAACTTGCTCCATCACCTTTTTCTCTTATTCTAACTTTTTAAATTTATCTACTTTCAAATCAATTAAATTAATCAAATATTTGAAAATTTTAATCTTCATCAATTTTACCTTGATTAATTCCAATTCCACTTACATCATTATTCTACCAAGCCCAACAATACTCTACCTTCCTTATTCATTTTATTCTTTCTCAGTGATCTTTGGGATTAATACTACCATCTCATCAATTCATAAATTATTGTAATTATTCAGCAATTATTATTATTCTACATACTCATTAACTGTGGACTATTATAATTATTCTTCCATGATTTTGTATGTTTTTTATTATATGCTCTTCCAGGGGTGCATAAATACTGCACAAATATTGCAATGAAACATTTAACCATTTTCCCCTCATTATCATTGCTATTGTTTAAGGCTTTTTTCTTACCATTTCTATAAAGCCATAGCCTGCATCACTGTATTGCTAATTACTTACAAGTCTTCATTGCTTCAATTCTCTTTTTTGTTTTCCACTTAATCTTCTCATTTCTAGTTTTCATAACGAAAGTCTCATCTTTATCATTCTTTCTCTTTGCAGCTAGTTGCTATCACATTTTCTTTCCCTTAGATAACAGAAGTATCTATGTTCATTTGATCTTAGATTCATTAGGAGCCAAGACTGACAATCCAAATCTAATGGGTGAATTATAAAACTTTTATGAAACATATCGTTTGAATGGACAAATTTGCTTCAGTTGGTCATAATTGGTTCCACGTTTTTAATGGGAAGACAAAAATTGAGCCATTTACTTGGACTATAACCAACAAGGCAATACTATATTCAGTAATTGGGATGAGCATGACTTTATTGCGATGTTATGGTTATGGAACTTGTGGTTTTTGAAATAAGTGACACTTACATGTTCTTTCATTTAACAAAGAAAATTTTGATATTGTAAATTAAACAAATTTTAAAATATGTGATGAGGCCCAAATATATGAGATGAAAAGAAAGATTTTAGCCAAAAATTAAGGACAACAACCCATCACATATTACTCCAATCTATCATAAGGCCTTTGACAAGAGACAAATTATTATCAATGCAGTTAAAGTTAATGTAATAAAAAATGAGGTCTTTAAAATGTTTGCCGAAAAAGACCGAATTTATGATATTTTTACCGGACTAAATTTTATGTTTGGTGTTGTGTGCAGGCAAATTCTCAGACAAAAGTATCTAGTTTTCTTAAATAAAGTTATTACCATTATTTGAATGGAAGAATGGAGAAAGGGTACTTATAATTGACAATAACCCCATAGTAAATTGAACTTTAATTGCGAAGGTTGCCGACATAAAAATGCTGATTCAATGTTATGAATTAACAAAATACAAAACTATCATTTGATGCTGGAGTTAACCTAAACAACAATAAGTAAACAAATATCATTACTGGCCAATACACATAAATGAAAAATAATAACAGACATGATACACAAACTCACACTAGAGTGGATGTAGGAGTGGTGGTGGTGATCGATGTGGGTTTGGGTCTTTGAAGAGGTAGCAAAGGGTGGTTAGAGAGCGGGATGGTGGGCGGCAACTAGGGGATGCTGGTGGCAGCTAAGGGGAGGCCAGGAACCACCAAACAACAAGGAGGCTTTCTGTCTTGGGCAGTGACAACAAGGAAGATGGGGTTGGACAGCAGGGAAATGGTAGGGAAGTGCAACTTTGGGTTGTGGAAGCAAGGGATGAGGGCGGCGGTGGCAGCGAAGGGGGAGATTGTGGATAGTATGACAACAAGAGGACGGCTGTCTTGCATGGTGGCAGTGAGGAAAAGGGTGGTTTGGAGATGATGGCTCCAAGAAAACAACATGGAAGTTGTTTACGGGCGGCTTACATCAAGGTGGAGGGGTGTACAACAAGGTGGCAGCAGCAGAGGTGGGTGTAGGCGGCAGGAATGGTTGGCGGATGCAAGGAAACAACAACATAAGCTATTTTGAGGAGGGGGGCGTGGCACAGAAGCGGGAGGGATGCACAAAGGTTGGGAATGATAAATCACCATTTCGGGAGCGAGATATAGCTGATCACTACTCAACCCTTGGATATGAAGAGAAAACCTAAAACACCGACTATTGTCCCAACATAAAACTCATCAAAACTGAAGATCCAAACCCTAATACACATATATAGGAAATGAATAGAAATGAAAGAAAGATAAAAGGTAACACTTTGAAAACATAAAGAAAATAAAAAAAAAATGTTGCCTGTTTCAGACTTTCTGCAATTCCGGGAACTGTGGCTTGCGTCCCAAGTCCGGGGCGTAGCAGGCCACATTATCATTTTTTCAATAGGTAACATAAGAATAAAATTTTCTCATTCATGGTGACATCTAAGGATCATCCTTTTCACCTAGCACATCTGCGGAGTTTATTGATGATTGTATCTATATAGTATGGATTTTTCTATTAAAAACCAAAAGTTCTACAAGTATCATCTTTCCTACATTTTTCAATATTATCAAAAGTTAATTTGATGTTGAATTTAAAAGTGTCAAATTCTACAATGTCAAAGTCTTTTTTAGTCATTCTCTCTCTTTATATTTCAATGAAAAATGAATATTATGTAAGTTTTTTTATGTAAAGGCCTAAAGAAAATGGGGTGATTAAACGAAGGAATGGCTACTTGTTATTATAAGAGTTCATTTTTAAAAAGATAATTTTCCAGAAAAGTGGAAGTTTTATTAATATTTTTTCACATTATAAAACCATTACCTATATCTTACTCAAGTCAGTAGCCAAAATTTTCACTTCAGCACTTTAAAAACTTTATTCTTAATATATAATGAAAGTGTTGTCTTTGTCCATACACATTTTCAATATAGAGAATAATTTGGTCCAAAATCAATTAATTATATTTTTTTGGGTTACTGTTTCATTCAAAAAGCTTACAAGCGTTATCATTCACTATGAGAAAGGTGTGTCTCATGATGACCTTTTTATTAAAGAGGATTTTCAATTCGCTACCACTTGTCCCAAGTAAGAATTTCATTTACAGTTAAAATCTTTTTTCAGGATTGCCCTTCCTTGCCTCTCATCACTGCAAACAACTTTACTACATAACTAGGCACTCTTTCATAAATCAAGCTTATACCAAAATAACCTTCTACTCAACTATTAAATTCACTCAATAAGATGTCTCAATTGATGAGAATCTAATCAATTGAATTAATCAGGGGCATTAAACATCCTGAGAGAATCATTTAACTTTGCAAACAAACGTAATTCAAATTAGCATCTCTTACACTAGATCAATCATATTAAAATCCTTCTTTTCTTCACCAATCGTATTTTAATAGCCTCCATACTATTTTATATCTAAAATTATCTTATAGGTTTAAATGATGAGAACTTGAATACTATTACGGGAGAAGAATCGGCAGCCTTTCAAAAGAATTTTTTTGATTTGGTGATATTGCCAAAAAGAAGGAAAACAACAAGGTGTAGATAGTTTTTTTGACAAAACTTCGAAATTGGTGTCCGCTAAAAAGAAACTGGAGGTGATATATAGATCGTTATTGTAAACTATAAATTTGATAGTTTATTAGAAAGATATAGAGCCATGCTAGTGACAAAGGGCTATACTCAAACATATAGGGTTGATTATCATGAATTTTTTGCTTTTGTTACTAAAGGGAATATTGGTTGACTTCTTTTTTCATTAGCAATGAATAATGATTGAAATACAATAATCAATGAAAAGAATGCCGTCTTATTTGATGATTTAGAGGAGGACATGTGTGTGTGTCTGGAGATCCTATCGGAATTTGGATCAAACACAAATAAATGTGTAAACTAAAGAAGACATTATATGAATTGAAGCAATCTTTAAGGCATAATTCAAGAGGTCCACCAAGGTGATGTTTATCAATGGATACATATTCAATGTGACCATATATCATTTGAGAAACATATGGCCTTAGGGGGAGCCTACACACTAGTTTATGTCGATAATATCATCATAATAGGTAGGGCCTTAGAAGGTACGTAAACTTTAAATTAGACGTTGCTCTAAGAATTTGGATTGCACATTCTCGAAATGAGATTAGTATATCACATCAAAAGCGTGCCGTAGATTTATTGAAAGAAGCTGGCAAGTTGTGATGCAAGCTTTCTAATTCTATGAAATTTAATCATAAATTTTGAGATGCTCTAGAAAACACAACTATAAAAAAATCTCCTGTTAAAGACTTATTTGAAAATTTATTCACTTGTCATATACTAGACCTGATATTATCTAAGCTATTGCTTTTGTAAGTCAATTCATGCACAATACTAATTAAATAATCATATCATAGGGTTGCACATTGAATTTTTCAATATTTGATAGGATTTTTAATTACAAATATTTATTCAACGGGGGGAGGATCTAACACTTGAAGCTTAAATAAATTGTCGATTAGATTTAACACTTGAAACATATATAAATGCAAATTATGTAGGATTTATGGTTTATAAGAGATTAAATTTTGACTATTTCATATTCTTATTTGACAATCTTATGACTTGGAGATATTAAATTTGTGACAAGATCTAGTGCCAAAGTTAATTTTAGATCTTTTGCATCAGTAGTCTGCATGTTGTATTAAGTTAATCATGAAAGATTTAATTGTTGAATAGAAAGGTTTTGTCGTGCTTTATTGTGACAATAAGCTAGTCATCAATATCACACATGATCACTTATAATATTACCAAATAGAGCATATTGAGGTGGATAAATATTATATAAAGAAGAAGCTTGATGGTGATCTAATACGCCCTCCATTTGTTGCCATTGCTGTCTAACTTTTAAACATTCTTGCCAAGGGATTATCAAGAATAATATTTCACCAATTGACATCCAATCTTGGAATGAACAACATCCATTCAATTGCATGAGGATAAGTGTTAAAAAGCATTCTCCATAAATTTTACCTTTGTTAATTTTGTCGTAATCAACATGTTTTATTAAGCCCAAAAATCATCCGCTTTCTTTATTTCTTTATCAATTTTTTTTGCCATCTCAATTTCTAATTCCTGTGATTAGTTTTGCTAATTCCTCAAACTATGGACTTTTGCAATTATTCTAGAACTATTATTGTGATTAATAACCATTTTATGGACTATTAGGATTGTTCATCTTTGATTTTATTTGTTTTCTTTTAGAGGCTCGCTTAAGATTATATAAATGTGCCACATTTGTTAAAATAAAATAGTTAACCAATTCTTTTTTATTCTTATCAATATACATATATTTGATATCGGCCTACCATAAGCTTTTCGTTCTTTTTCCCTAACTATTTAACTCCAAAACAATGTTGCTAATAGTGCACTTCTAGAGTGAAGTATTGTGGTGTGATGACCGATGCTTTTTCATATTAAGCATGTTGGTGCTGCCTATTTGCTCTCCATCAAACATGAAATAAGCAGTCCTTTATTTGGTTGTTGCGCTCAATGATTGAATTGATGAACTTTTGATCAATAATATAAGTGGAATTTGATTTCTAGTGAATATTTTCAACTCCACGCCACATTCAAACAAATATCTTTCCATTCATTTCTATCTGTTAATGATGGAACCATTTTCTAGCATCTTTGAGTATTGGATTATTCAAACTCTTAGCAACATGCAATAGCATAGTTTTTTTAATTTTTCTTAGTTAATGTCACTTATTTCCATTTGAGGTGATTATCTGAGGTTTATTCCGTTTTTCCTTTCTTTCGTTGACTTATTTATTTAATCTTGGAGATGCAATGATGGGGGATTTTGTTTATGAATAATTTTATTTGTTTTTTTGATGAACACTAATTTTTTTTTCCTATGTAGATGATATCTTAGGCATTTTTCGGATAAAATGTATGTATGTATACTATTTGGTATTTTTAAATACATTTTGGCGGTTTAGTTCAGGGCAGGGTGGGTTAAAAATGCCCTGAGGCTCGCAGATAGGTGTTAAACTTGCAAGTCATATGCCCTATAGATTGAGGCATCTCCCTAGGAACTCGTCTCATTTTGTGTGCCATGTTAGTGGGGGCGACATCCGTTGGTATAAAGTTAAATTAAATTAAATTAAACTTTGATGTTACTGAATTTTTACCTACTTTAATATATTTTCTATCTTTTTAAATAAAAATAGAAACGAAAACATTACTTGCCTTTTAGTCTCTTAAATATGAAATCGATTCCTCACGTGTTTTCACTTTCTCACATACTATTTTCCTCCAATCTTTGCTTTTTTGAAACTCTTTCATTATCTTCATTTCCTTTTTTATCTTGATGCTTATTTTCTCTAACATTTAGGCATCTCATCTTGTTTCATTTTGACTTCATTTTTGTTTGGGTTATATATTTTTGTGTCAATCAGATTTTGGAGTTAGAATATGAATCATATGGTTATCGATTTTAGAATTCATTAAATGTTTCCTTATATTTTATTATTTAATCATAACTCTTATGAAACAATTAAAGATAGAATACATGGGACTTTTTNAAAATAGAAACGAAAACATTACTTGCCTTTTAGTCTCTTAAATATCAAATCGATTCCTCTTCCACAAGTTTTTAGAAACATCAACTCATTGAGCCTCACGTGTTTCCACTTTCTCACATCCTATTTTCCTCCAATCTTTGCTTCCTTTGTTAGAAACTCTTTCATTATCTTCTTTTCCTTTTCTATCTTGATGCTTATTTTCTCTGAAGTCCTACATTTAGTCATCTCATCTTGTTTCATTTTGACTTCATTTTTGTTTGGGTTATATATTTTTGTGTCAATTAAATTTTGGAGTTAGAATATGAATCATATGGTTATCGATTTTAGAATTCATTAAATGTTTCCTTATATTTTATTATTTAATCATAACTCTTATGAAACATTTAGAGATAGAATACATGGAACTTTTACTCTTCCTTGTGATTGATGAATTGCCTTACCCTAAACCTCTTATCTTTTATAAATGTCTATGAACTGTCATGAATTTTTTCTTTTTATATTTTTTTGTGGGCATTATTTTGTCTTCTTTGATGCTTTGAGAAAATGCAATGACGAGTTATTTCTTTTTGAATTGATTTGTGCGGTGTGCTGTACTGCCATGTACCCAGCACGTGGNTTTTCTTTTTATATTTTTTTGTGGGCATTATTTTGTCTTCTTTGATGCTTTGAGAAAATGCAATGACGAGTTCTTTCTTTTTGAATTGATTTGTGCGGTGTGCTGTACTGCTATGTACCCAGCACGTGTGAACCTTTCATTTCAGTTTCTGATATTTTAAACCTTTCAGTAGTGCTGGACAGGTTTTTTTGTTGAGCTATTGTTGGAGTTGAACTAATGTTTTGTGAATTGGTTGCCCATGTAATTGTGTGTAACGTCTGTGTTGCAGTGTTGATCATTAATCTTAATGATTAGGAGGTATCCATGAAGAAAATATTTTAAAACTGAGCTTCCTGAACATTTTAATCCAACCCTATCTTTTATTAAACTTGTTCTAGATTCGGTAATTTATTTTTAAGTATTCATATTTTTATGCTCGCGCCATTATTTTTGATGAAAGCTTTATTGCGTGATCATAGAAAAGTCACTTGTCCGAATACAATCAGTTGTCACTTGAAAGCAAGAATAACCCTAGTTAACTGTTTGTTTAAAATCTGATTAATTGCTTCCTTTCTGTGCTCAATTTTACACTTGATTTTTCATCTTTTTTTTTTCTCAACATGACTAATCTCCCAACTAATCACAAACATCTATGTTTTGAATGTGTTATTATTTGTTATCTAAGCCTTCTCAACAAATAGTTGTTCCAGAACTGATCGAAAAATAACTCTTTAAAGTTTTTTTTATATAAAAAAATATCATTAATGGCTTCGGGACATAGCAGGTATTTATTAACATCTGTCATTTAATGCATTTTTTACCTCCGCTCTCAGGATGATGAAGTGTTTGTTCAGCTCGAGAATGCTGCCATTGAGCACTCGAAAGCTGTGGACTCTGCAGTTTTGGGGAAGTACTACATATGGAGGCGAGAATATGATAATGAACACACAGATACTAAAGTAAAGTTCATGCGAGATCAACTGGTCATGGCAAGAATTTATATGCTCATTGCTAAGTCAAAAAGCAAGCTTGATATTTATGAAGAGCTATTGAATCAGCTCAAGGAAAATCAGCGTATGGTAGGAAAGGCCAATGCTGATGCAGACCTTCCGAAAAGGTGTCCTTCTACTCCCTTCTAGTTAGGGAAATTCACAATCCTTACGTTTTTACAAATCTCACACCTAAACTTTCATATTTATAGATATAACACTTTATTGTTTTAAACCTAGTATTTTACTTTTGAAAAGCTGTAATAGCACTATTTTTTTAAGTGATATTAAAGATTTTAGTGCTATCTGTGTAAATATGAAAGTTTAGATATGTGATAAGTAATTACATAAAATTTGTGTGCTATTTATGCAATAGGGCTGTCAAAACAGCTCCTTGTTCGCGAACAACTCATGTTTGTCTCGTTAAGCGGCCCTTGTTCGACTCGTTCGTTGAGCAAGCGAGTCGAACATGAACAAATTTTCTGAGCTCGATTTATAAACGGGCCGAAAATGAACAAAGGTTGGTTCGCTGGTGTTTGGCTTGTTTAGGCTCGAAATATTCAAATAATATATATATATATAAGTGTGTGTGTGTGTGTGGGTGATGATTATTATTTTAAATAATCTAACAAAAAATTATAATTGATTAAAATATATTAACTGAAAATTAAAATAAAATATAAATTGAGTTAATACATAAGATAAATACAAGATATTCATGAAACTGTAAAATGTAAAATAAATTAAAATAAAATTTAGATTTTAGAAATGTAATTACCTAACACTTGAGTGTGTGCATCTAAATGCCCCTCGGATTAAAATAAAAAAAAAGAAATTTTAGATGTTAGGCATATAAATACATAAGAATTGGGTGGTATCTATGTAAATGGATCCACTATTTTTTCTAA